>JAJHZJ010000092.1:1394415-1541915 GCA_023548195.1 Bettongia penicillata ogilbyi
ACATTCCCACACAGAGATATGGATGTTGTTGGAAAAGAATGGAACAAGAGCAGGTGGCAAAGTTAGAGTAAAATGTCTACCCTAGTGAATATATGAAGGTCTTCAAATTATATCAATTTGTAAGATTTTTTATTTCTTATTTGCTCTAAAGTCAAAGAATATTTCACTGAAAAAGTAGTTTATAGGTAAATGGCCACCAATGCTAATCAAAAAAGTACAACCTCCTACAATAAGAAGACAGAATTATCTTGTCATCACCCAAAGGCCCATCACCAAAGCAGAATTTTGGAAGCTATCACACTACACACTCAGGTTTAAAAAAAAAAAAAAAGGTTTTATTCAAGCAATTTTCCATTGGATAAACTGTCAAAGTTGAGAACAAACAGTTCTCAAAAGGAGAATTGCAAACTCGTAACAATCATATGGAAGACTACTCCAAAACACAAATAAAAGAAACACAACAAACTAACTCTGAGGTTTGTTTTAGCTCACACAAAGCAAACTGGCAAAGATGAGAAAAGACAGAAAGAGTCAATATTGAAGATACTGTGGAAAGAAAACCATACACTAAAGCAACTATTGGTGGAGCTGCTCATTGGGCCAATCATTCTAGAAAGAATATAGAAGTATGTTAATAATGTCACAAAAATGTCCATACCCTTTGATCCAGAGATCTCAGTGCTTTATCTCTAAAGGTCAAAGAATAAAAGGAAAACTTCAATAAACATCAAGATATTTATAGTGCCATTTTTAATGGTTATAAAGAACTTGAAACAAAGTCCATACTGATGAACTGAGGAATGGCCACATGGTGCATGAACGTGATGGCATATTACCATACCATAAGAAACAATGGCTGTAAGGAGACCACAGGGAAGCACTGGAAGACATATGGATTGACATTATGTGAAATAAGCAGAACCAGGATAATAATTTACATAATGGCTACAGAAATGGAAATGGAAATAACAACACTAGTTGAAACTGAACACTGTAAATTTATAATGATCAAGTATGACTTGAAGAAGAGATGTGAGAATATACCTTTCTCCCTTCTTTTCAGAAGCAGAGAACTATGTAAAACACTTTATATTCTGTCAGGTTTGACTGATGCACTGACTAATTTTGCTGCACTGTCAAATTTTCCTCTTTTTTATTCTGTTATATGGGATGGTTCTTCGAGTGAGGGAGGAATACACTGGGAAATGAAGTGATTTTTTTTAAAAAGATGGGGAGGAGACTCTGTGGAGGAGAAAATTCAAAACTCAAACTATTATGGAAGTGAATGTTAAAAACTAAAATTAATTATTTTAAAAATAAAAAAAAGATCAAAATGTGCTAATGGCTTTAGAGCAGGGGTTCTAAATCTGGGGTCCATGAACTTTTCTATTAAAATTATTTTTTATATACAGACTTCTGGGAGAGGCAAGATGGCAGAGTAGGCTGCTGCAACTCTCCAATATTCACCTCCAAACAACCATAAAATAGCGCACCCAAACAAATTCTGCAAGAGCAGAACCAACAAAAAAATGGGGTAAAATAATTTTCAAGCCTAAGAAACTCGGGAAGTTCAGCAGGAAAGATCTGTCTCAGGTAAAGGGGGAACACAATCCAGGACAGGAAGTACCCTAGCAAGCCAGCAGCAAGCTCCACCTCAGTAAACCAGTGAGAGCCCCAGTGTGCTGGAGCAGACGAAAGTCAACAGGACTTCACATGTGTCTCAACACTGCCAAGGGAACAGGCAGACACCAGCTATGAGAATCATCACATGCTTTAGTGTACACCCAGGGAAATACAGAAACACCCCACCAGACTCAGAACATGCCAGATATCAACACTGGGACCCCAACTCAGCACCAGGTAAGCTGCCAGATCACTATAACCTCCAATAGAGCCAGCCACCCCTACCCTACCCACTCAGTACAGCACAAAGGTCCCCCAGGAGCCTCAGGGCAAGGTGAGCAGTGCAGCAGGTAAACAGCCAGGGCCTGAAGCCACAAGAAGCCTGACAGTGCCCTTTCCACCCTGGGAGCAGAGCTTAAATTTTAAAAAAAGGAAAAAGGCCAAATAAAATGAGCAAAAAAGAACAAAAAAAAGAATCTGACCACAGAAAGTTACTATGGTGACGGGGAAGAAGATGATAACAAAGTCAAAGCCCCAAAGAAAAGCAGGAAGTGGTCTTAAGTCTAGAAAGAACTCACAGAACAGCTCAAAAAGGAGCTTAAAAATCATATAAGAAAGGCAGAAGAAAAACTGGGAAAAGAAATGAGAGGAGCACAAGAGAATTATGAAAACAGTCAACAGCTTGGAAAAAGAAAACAACAGCTTAAAAAGTAGAACTGGCCACATGGAAAAGAACAAAGATTCACTGAAGAAAACAACTCCTTAAAGAGTACAACTGGTCAAACTGAAAGTAGAAGCGGGCAAGCGGAAGCTCATGTACTCTCTAAGACATCAAGAACAAGCAAACAAATTCAAAAGAACAAAAAACAGAGAAGAAAACATAAAATACCTCATGAGAAACACAACTGATCCAGAAAACCTACCGGGAGAAAACTGTCAGAATCACTGGACTCTCTGAAAGCCATAATCAAAAGCAGGACCTGGACAGCATCTTTCAGAAAATTATCAAGGGAGGTGGGTGGAGCCAAGATGGCACAGGAGAAGCATGGTTCTGCCTGAGTTCTCCACCCAAATCCCAAAATACCTGCAAAAAATAACTCTGAACAAATTCTAGAGCAGCAGAAGCCATAAAATGATAGATTTCCAGGCCAAGACAATACAGAAAGCCAACAGGAGGGGTCTATTGCACCAGACTCAGAGTGCAGCATAGCCCAGCATGGGCCTCACAGGCACACACTGAACTGGAGCAGGTCTCAGGGTGCTGAATCACTGTGCCCCAGTTTCCAGACTTCTCAACCCACAAACACCAAAGAGAGCTTCAAAGATCAGTAGGAAAACTCCCTCACCTGGGTAAGAGAGGAACTTGGTGTGGCCCAGCACCAGCTGTGGTCCCAGGGTGGTGGCAGCACCACTATGGCTGCTTCTGGAGCGCTTGGTCTATACATGATGGGGGAATCAAGCAGCTGATCTGGGTCACAGTCCCAGGTGGAGGTCCTGGGGCAAGAAGTGCTGAAATGGTGGAGCTGGTGGCAGCTGTGGAGAGGGAATCCTACTCACAGATCCAGGACAGAAAAGAGTGCTTGTGGTTGCTCACAGACCAAACTGCAGGCCAGGAGAGGGGTGAATGCCTCTCCTTTGATTATACCACTTTGAAGGAGCTGAGAATTTACAGGTCCCTGGAGATATCTTTGAAAGCAGCTGCACAATGCACCTGAAACTTGTACAGTGCAACTTCCACTTAACAAAGAGCTCAGGGGTCAAGTAATTAGCTGGGAAAATGACCAAAAGGGGGAAAGAAAATAAGGCTATAGAAGGTTACTTTCTCGGTGAAAAGGTATTTTCTTAACATGAAGAAGATCAAAGTATATAACCAGAGGAAGACAGCAAAGTCCTACATCCAAAGCCTCCAAGCAAAATATGAAATGGTCTCAAGCCATGAAAGAGCTCAGAAAGGATTTTGAAAATCAAATAAGAGAAGTGAAGGAAAAACTGGAAAGAGAAATAAGAGTGATCCAAGAAAATCATGAAAAAACAATCAACAGCTTGCTAAAGGAGACCCAAAAAAATGTTGAAGAAAATGACACCTTTAAAAATAGACTAACCCAAATGGCAAAACAGGTCCAATAAACCAATGAGGAGAAGAATTCCTTAAAAAGCAGAATTGACAAAATGCAAAAGGAGGTCCAAAAGCTCACTGAAGAAAACAATTCTTTACAAATTAGAATGGAGCATGGAGAAGTTAATGACTTTATGAGAAATCAAGAAATTATAAAGCAAAAACAAAACAATGAAAAAACAGAACACAATGTGAAATATCTCATTGGAAAATTTGATCTGGAAAATAGATCCAGAAGAGAGTTTAAAAATTATTGGTCTACCTGAAAACCATCATCAAAAAAAGAACCTAGATATCATCTTTCAAGAAATTATAAAGAAAAACTGCCTTGATATTCTAGAACCAGAGGGTAAAATAGAAATGAAAAGAATTCACCAATCACCTCCTGAAAGACATCCCAACGGGAAAACTCCTCAGAATATTATAGCCAAATTCTAGAGGTCAAGGAAAAAATATTACAAGTAGCCAGAAAGAAATAATTCAAGTATTGTGGAAACATAATCAGGATAACACAGGATTTAGCAGTTTCTATACTAAAGGACTAGAGGGCTTGGAATATGATATTCCAGAGGTCAAAGGAGCTAGGATTAAAACCAAGAAACACCTACCCAGTAAAACTGATTATAACACTTCAGGGGAAAAAAAACAGAATTTCAATGAAACAGAGGACTTCCAAGCATTCTTGCTGAAAAGACAAAAGCTGAATAGAAAATCTGACTTTCAAAAACAAGAATCAAGAGAAACATGAAAAGGTAAACAGGAAAGAAGCCATAAGGAACTGTTTACTACATTTCTACATGTAAAGATGATATTTGTAACTCATGAGACTTTTCTCAGTATTATGGTAAAGGGAATACACACACGTATACATGTGTGTATATTATATATGTGTAGGTATATGTATATGTATGCATATGTGTGTATATGCATGAATGTATGTATAGACAGAGGACACAGGATGAGCTGAATATGAAGGGAGGACATCTAAAAAATAAAATTAAGTGCTGAGGGGAGAGAAGAAGAAAGGGAAATGTAGAATGTAGCAAAGCATCTCACATATAAGAAGCAAGAAAGAGTTTTTACAATGGAGGGGAAGAAGGGAGAGGTGAGAGGGAATAAGAATTTGGCATAAGGAGGAAATAACACACATTCAATTGGGTATGGAAATCCATCTTACCCTACAGGAAGGCAGAGGGGAAATAAATAGGAGATGGAGGATAAGAGAAAGGATAGCAGATTGGAGGAAGGGATAACCAGAAGCAAATACTAGTGGGGGAGGGGAGGCGCAGGTCAAGAGAGAAAACGGAATACACGGAGGGCAGGACAGAATAGAGGGACTGTTTTGTAACATGACTGTTATGGAAGTGTTTTGTATAGCTACACATGTATGATCTATTATACTGAATTGCTTGCTTTCTCAATGAGGGTGGGTGGGAAGAGAGGAAGGGAAAGAATGTGGAACTCAGAGCTTTAAAAATGAATGTTAAAAATTGTGTGTGCATGCAACTGGGAAATAAGCCGCATAGGCAATGGGGTATAGAAATCTATCTTGTCCTACAGGAAAATAGAGGAGAGTGGGACAGGAAAAGGAGAGGGGGGTGTGATAGAAGGGAGGGCAGATTGAAGAAAAGAGTGGTTGGAGGGCACACTGTCTTGGGGTGAAGAGATAGGGAGAAAATCTGGAATTCAAAATCTTGTGGAAGTGAATGTTAAAAGCTGAAAATAAATAAATTATATTAAAAAAAAGAAAAAAGTAATTATTAAGGAAAATTGCCCTGATATTCTAAAACCAGAGGGCAAAATAGGCGCTGAAAGAATCCATTTACCACTTTAGGAAAGAAAATTCAAAACAAAAACCTGAAGGCATATTGTAGCCAAAATTCAGAACTATCAAGTCAAGAAAAATATATTGCAAGTGGCCAGAAAGAAATAATTCAAATATTGAAACCACAATCAGGAATACTCAGGACTTAGCAGCTGAGATATTAAAAGATCAGAGGTTATGGAACATGATATTCTGGAAGGCAATGGAGCTAGGACCACAACCAAGAATCACTTATCCCACACCAATGGAAAAAAATGGTTTTTCAATGAAATAGAAAGATTTCACACTTTCATAAGGAGATCAGAACTAAACCAAAAATTTCATCTCCAGCATCAAGTCCCAAAAGAAGCATAAACAGGCAAAAAGAGAAAAGAAACATAAAGGATTCAACCGAGCTGAATTCTTTACATCCCTACATAGGAAAATGATACTTGTAATTCTCAGAAATTCTATTATTAATAGTACAGCTAGAAGGAAAGTACATAGACAGAGGGTATGGGTATAAGGTAAATGTGAGGAAATGATATAAAATAATTAAGGGATGAAAAAGAGGAGTACATTGGGCGCAGAAGGAAGGGAGAGGTGGAATGGAGTAAATTATTTCACAGGAAGAGGCTCGAAAGACCTATTACAGTGGCGGGGAAGATGGGAGGATGGACAATAAGCAACACTTGAACCTTACTCTCATCAGTATTGGCTCAAAGATGGAATCATATACACAATCAGTAGAATGTAGAAATCTAAATTACCCAACAGGGAAAAATAAGAGGAGGAGAGCAAGTAAATGGGGGATGGGGGGGGGGGGAGCTTGACAGAGGGGAAGGCAACTGAGGGGACGTGGTAGAAAGAAGCAAAGTACTAGTGAGCAGGGAAAGTGTGAAAGGAAAGAGAGGATAAACAGGAGGAAAAATAGGATGGAGGGAAATACACAGTAATTATAACTGTGAACTGAATTGGTGAACTCTCCTATAAAACAGAAGCAGATGGAAAGGTGGATCAAAAACCAGTATCCCACAATATGTTGTTTACAAGAAACACACTTGGAGCAGAGAGACACACAAAGAGTAAAGGTAAAGGGCTAGAGCAGAATCTATTATGCTTCAGTGGAAGTAAAAAAAAAAAAAAAAAAGCAAGAGTAGTAATCCTGATCTCAGAGTGAATGCAAAAACAGACCTATTTTAAAAGGATAAGGAAGGAAATTACATCTTGCTAAAAGGTACCATAAACAATGAAGCAATGTCAATACTAAATATACATGCACCAAACATACAGCATCCACACTCTTAAAAGGAGAAGTTAGGTGAATTATAGGAAGAAATAGACAACAAAGCTATACTTCAACTGTCCCCTCTCAGAACTCGATAAATCCAGCCAAAAAATCAACAACAAAGCAACTAAGAAGGTAAATATAACATCAGAAAAGTCAGACAGGCCTTTGGAGAAAAACTGATGGGAGCAGAAAGGAATACGCCTTTTTCTCAGCAGCACATGGCACCTACACAAAAACTGACCATATATCAGGGCATAAAAACCTCAAAATCCAATGTAGAAGGGCAGAAATATTAAATATTCTTTTTGGATCACAATTCAATGAAAATTACATTCAACAAAAAGCAGTAGAAAAGTAGATTAAAAATTAATTGGAAACTAAATAAAATATTCTAGAGAATAAGTAGATCAAAGAACAAATCACAGAAACAATCAATAATTTCATTAAAGAAGATGACAACAATGAGACACCATATCAAAATTTATGGGATGCAGCCAAAGGAGTACTTAGGGGAAAATTTATTTCTCTAAATTCTTACATCAACAAAATAGAAAAAGAACAAATCACTGGCCATGCAAATAAAAAAAAAAAAAGAACACATTAAAAATTCCCAGTTAAGCACCACATTGGAAATCCTGAAAATCAAAGGTGAAATTAATTAGATGGAAAGTAAAAAAAAAAAAAAACTGTTGAACTAATAAATAAAACTAGGAGCTGGTTTTATGAAAAAAACGAGTAAGACAGATAAATCATTGGTCAATTTGATTTAAAAAAAGGAACATTCAGTATCAAAAATGAAAAGGGTATTTCACCCTTCTTTCATCACCAATGAAAAAGAAATTAAAGCCATCATTAGGAAATATCTTGCCCAATTATATGCCAATAAATCTGACAATATGAGTGAAACCAATGAATGTTTATGAAAATATAAATTACCCAGATTAAGAGATCAGGAAATAGAATGCCTAAATAACCCCATCTTAGAAAAAGAAATTGAAAAAGCCATTGATGAACTCCCTAAGAAAAAAAATCCCTAGGGCCAGAATGATTCACAAGTGAATCCCACTAAATATTCAAAGAATAATTAATTCCAATATTATAAAAACTATTTTGAAGAACAGGTGAATGAGTACTACCAAACTCCTTTTATGACACAAATATGGTGCTGATACCCAAACCAAGGAAGAGCCAAGACAGAGAAATAAAATTATAAACAAATTTCCCTAATGAATATTGATGCAAAAATTTTGAACAAAATACTAAAAAGATGAGTACAGCAAAATATCTCAAGGACTATACTCTATGACCAGGTGGGATTTATACCAGTAATGCAGAGATGGTACAATATTAGAAAAACTATAAGCATAATTGGCCATATCAATAACAAAACCAACAAAATCATATGATTATCAATAGATGCTGAAAAAGCTTCTGATAAAACACAGCACCCCTCCTTGTTAAAAACAACAGAGAGCATAGGAATAAAGGAAGCACTCCTTAAAATATTAAGCAGTATCTTTCCAAAATCATCAGCAGTATTATCTGTAATTAATAAGCTAGAAGCCTTTTCAATAAGATGAGGGGTAAAGCAAGGACACCCATTACTACCACTATTATTCAATATAGTACTAGAAATGTTAGCTACAGCAATAAGAAAAAAAATCAAAGGAATTAGAATAGGCAATGAGAAATAAAATGAGCACTCTTTACAGATGATATGATGGTATACTTAGAGAATCCTAAACAATCAATTAAAAAACTAGTTGAAATAATTAAAAACTTCAACAAAGCTGTAGGATTTAAGATAAACCCACAAAAATCATCAGCATTTCGGGACCAATAAAATCCAGCATCGAGAGAGAGAGAGAGAGAGAGAAATACATTTAAAATAATTGTACAGGATATAAAATACTCGGGAGTCTACCTGACAAGATAAACCCAGAAACTATATAAACAGAATTGCATAACACTTTTCACACAAATAAAGTCAGATCTAAACAACTGGAAAAATAACTGTTGCTCATAGGTAGGCTGAGCCCGTATAATAAAAATGGTAATTCTGCCTAATTTACTCATTCAATAATACTAATCAAACTATCAAAAAATAATTTGATGAAGCTAGAAAAAATAACAATAAAATCCATCTGAAAGAACAAAAGATTAAGAATAAAAAGGAAATTAATGAAAAAAGATACAAAGAAAGGTAGTCTAGCAATACCAGATCTCAAACTATATTATAAAGCAGTAATCATTTATCAGGTACTGGCTAAGAAATAAGTGGTGGATCAGTAAAATCGATTAAGTACACAAGACATAGCAGCCAATGACCATAGTAACCCAGGGTCTGATGAACCTAAGAACTCATCATGTGATAAAAAAAATGCTAGAAAAACTGGAAAACAATAGAACACAAACTAGATACAGAATGACATCTCCCACACTATACCAAGATAAGGTGAAAATGGGTATATGGTTTAGACATAAAGGGTGACACCATAAGCAAATGAGAAGAGCAAGGAGCAGTCTACCTGTCAGATCTCTGGGGAAGGGAAGAATTCATGACCAAACAAGAGATAGAGAGCATTACAAAACAGATAATTTTGATGATATTAAATAAAAAGGTTTTGCACAAACAAAACCAGTGCAACAAGAGTAGAAGGAAAGCAGAAAGCTGGGAAACAATCTTTATAGCAAATATCACTGATAAAGGCCTCATTTCTCAAATATATAGAGAAGTGAGTCAAATTTATAAGAATACAAGTCATTCTCCAATTGATAAATGTCAAAGGATATGAACAGGAAGTTTTTAGATGAAGAAATCAAAACTATCTATAGGTATACGAAGAAGAGCTCTAAATCACTACTGATTAGAGAAAAGCAAATTAAAACAACTCGAGTTACCACTCATACCTATAAGATTGGCTAATATGCCAAAAAAGGAAAATGATAAATTTGGAGAGGATGTGGGAAAACTGGGACACTGATGTCCTAGTTGGGGAAGTTGAAAACTGATCCAACCATTCTGGAGACCAATTTGGAACTATGCCCAAAGTGCAACCAAACAGTGCATACCCTTTGATGCAACACTACCACTACTAGGTCTATATCTCAAACAGATCATAAAAAAGGGAAAAAAAAACCTACATGTACAAAAATATTTATAGCAGCCCTTTTCACGGTGGCAAAATACTGGAAATTGAGGGGATGCCCATCAGTTGGAGAACAGCTGAACAAGCTGTGGTTATATGAATGTAATTGAATATTATTGTGCATTAAGAAATGATGAGCAGGCAGATTTCAAAAAAACCTGGAAAGAAAACCAACACAAAGTGAAATGAGCAGAACCAGGAAAACACTGTACACAGTATCAGCAACACTGTGTGATGATCAGTTATGAATAACTCATCTCCTCTCAGTAACACAACAATCCAAGAAAAAGAACTCACAAAGAACACACAAAGGAAAATGCTATTCACATCCAGATAAAGAATTGACAGACTCTGAATGCAGACTAAAGCATATTTTTTCACTTACTTTATTCTCTTTTGTGTTTTTCTCCCCTTTAGATCTGTTTTTTCTTTCACAACTGTGACTAATATGAAATGTTTTACATGATAACATATGTATAATCTATATCAAAATGCCTATCATTTTTGGAAGAGAGGGAGGGGAAGGAAGAAGAGAGGGAGAAAAATTTGGAATTCAAAATCTTATAAAAATGCTAAAAATTGTCTTGATATGTAATTAAGAAAAAATATTATTAAAAAATTTTTGATAATTATTTCAATATATTTGGTAACTAGGATAAAGCTATTCTCTGCAGCGGTCAAAGATGTCTTCCTATAAACTATCAGGTGAGTAGCAAGCATCACCCTCTGTTCTAAACAAGGTCAGGTTGTTTAAATCATTTTAAAGAACTGATTGGGTACATGTGAGGAAGGAACTTGCAAAAAGTACTCGTTTCTCTACTACAAGAACCACAGAGATAGACTTTGATCAGTATCCAAAGTAATCATCTTGATCCTAAAGGAACTCTCATATACTTATGCACCATTAATAAGGTTTCCCCTAACTCACCCATACCTGAGGCTGAGAGGGTTTGGCCTTTACCAAACTTAATAAAAAATAATTCTAATTATATGAAATTTAAGAATAAATTTGTCCCAACTCTCAACTCTAGACTCCAAAAAGTCCTTCCTTCTAAAAAGTAACAATAATAGCTACTTTTTGTCAACCTTCTTCAAATCTGAGGTAGGACTAAAGTAGTGTCTTATGTGGATAGGATACCAACCTGGAGGCTTTTCGAGTATCATGGTAATGACTTCGGCTGATTCTGGGTTTCTGTAAAGCTGAAGTTGGTGCAGGGGTGGAATTTCTCCAGTGGCCATTCACACTCTGACCAAATGTTCTTGGCTCAACCAGAAAACTGTCTGAGGAAAGGCTATCTAAAAGAGAAAAATTATATAAATCATAAAAAAACTACACCTGTAGTCTGTAGAAAATGCAATCACATTAATGTTCCAAGCAATGTGTTTTATCTAAAGAAATCAAGTTTCAAATGCAAGCAATGTCTATTACTTCTGTAAACTACAGCTGATTCTCAGTCTGGCTAACCTAAAATTTGATGAAGATTAACCCTGCTATAGGCATATATATATATCTATATATCTATATATATATATAGATATATATATATGTATATGTATATATATAGATATATATATATACACACATATAATAATAATTAAGAAATTAATTATATATAATTAAGAAAATTATTAAAAATTTTTGATAACTATTTCAATATATTAACTAGGATAAAGCTATTCTCTGCAGCAGTCAAAGATGTCTTCCTATAAACTATCAGGTGAGTAGCAAGCAGTACCCTCTGTCCTAAACAAGGTCAGGTTGTTTAAATTATTTAAAAAACTGACTGGGTACATGTGAGGAAGGAACTTGCAAAAAGTACTTGTTTCTCTACTACAAGAACCACAGAGATTGACTTTGGTCAGTATCCAAAGTAATCATCTTGATCAATGCAACTCTACGATGTCCAACCAAAGTCAATATTTTACCCCAACTACATCTTACAAGTAGCTGAAGGTCTAAGAAGAATTTTAATTAAAATGAAAACTTAACAAGCAGCTGATGCCTTTTCCTGTTTGTTATGCACTGTCTTCTCCAACCAAGGACCTTCTACAGAGTGCTAAACACTCTCTAAAGCAAAAGTAAACTCTGGCTATTGTACAACAGAAATGACCTGTCACCTGCAACGAAGACCTGCTGCTACTCATTTTCAACCTGCTGAGGCACAGGCCTATTACTTGTATCACTCTGAGGACTGCTAATTATTGACCACGATTTCTCTAACCTATGGATTGAAAAGAGTAATGGCTCTGAAATCCCACCTCTGCGGTCATTTACTAAAAAGTCAGTCAGTTTTTCTCTTCTGCAAAATGAATAGCTGGGCCTAAATGACCTCTGAAGTCCCTTCCCACCTAGCACTAGAAGGACCAGAATTAGTAGCAGCAGATACAAGGTCAGTCCTGGAATAAGGAAGACTCAAATTCAAATCCAGCTTCAGACATTTACTAGCTATGTGACCATGGGCAAAGCGCTTCACTTAATCTGTCTGCCTCAGTTTCCTCTGTAAAATCAGGATAACAGCACCTACCTCCTGAGGCTGTAGTGAGGATCAAGTGAGACAACCATTTCAAATGACAGCACAGTACTTGGCACAAAGTAAGCACTCTATTAACGGCAGTCAGAGGGGCAACTAGGCGGCACACTGGATAGAGTGCTGGGCCTGGAGTCAGGAAGACTCCTCTTATTGAGTTCGAATCTGGTCTCAGATACTTACTAGTTGTGTGACCCTGGCCAAGTCATTTCACCCTGTTGCCTCAGTCTCCTCATCTGGAAAATGAGCTGGAGAAGAAAATGGCAAACCACTCTAGTGTCCTTGCCAAGAAACCAAACTGGGTCATGAAGTGTTAGATGTGACTGAAAAATGACTTAACAACAACATTATTATTAGCTATTATTGTCTAAGGACAAAACTGCATCAACTGATGGAGCGCTTTTTTTTTATTCATAAGGTAAAGAAAATATAGTGGGATGGAATATTTTTCAGAGTAAAATTGTAAGATGTTTAAAATTACTGGTATTCAGAGTATTATTTATGGAGAAAGGAAAAATTATAGTACAATTGCTTTAAAAATTGCATCAACTGACACTTGGTCCTTCGAGATAAAGCTAAATAAACCTGTGACCCTTTGATGAATCTCCAACTCATCCAACAAAATCAGCTGATAAAGAATTTTCCCCTCTATTCAACTATGGTGGCCTCCACTGTGTTGAATGTGAAAAAGGTATGGACTTGGAGTCAGAAGACCTGGATTCGGAGCCCAGCTCTGGTGTGCAGTATCTGTGTGACGTTAGGTCAGTCATTTCAGTGCTCTGGGTCTCAGTTTTCTCATCTGCAAACCAGGCAGGGAAGATGAGACCACCTTTAAGGTCCCCTCTACCTCTAAATTATATGATCTTATAGAATGGAAATATCAAAATGATTATTGTTGATTCATTTTCTAAACTTATTTACAAATCCAAGGTTTCTTTCAAGAATTTTTTCAAAATGCTACCATTTAGATTACCACAAAATATTTTATCAATTAATCTTAGCTTTAATGACAAGAAATCTGCATTAATGTGACTTCAAAATCTGATTGTAGTATTTTTGTTCTTTGTGTTAAAGAAATCTCCAATACACATTTTCCTAACAACTATATTCATCTGTTGGTATTATCTTCATGCAAAGTCAAAGTAACAGAAGTCTCATAAAAAATGCCATAAAAATCAAATCCTAAAATGCACAGTAAAAACACTGACCTTCATACCTCACACTCTTCTGTTTAAATCTAACCAAGAAATAGGCTCTAAGTACTGATGTCTATTTGAGGAATAAGTCTGTCAAGACACCCGAATTATCCTGACAGGCATGAAATTTGAGACCAGGGCTGATGCAGAATGACCTTCCCAATGGTATGTGATAGAAGGTTCAGCCTCAAAGAACATGATACCAGGGAGTCATCACATCCAGAATTAGCTGGTTTTATCAGGGTCTCAGTGAAATCACAGAATTCTCTTCAGCTGTTGAAGTGATCAAGCAAAGCCAGACAAGGTCCACCAGGGAGCACCACAGACATTTAGCTTAGGAAGGGTTTTGATCTGGGATTCTGGCATTACTAAGACGTCAAGAGTTGTAAATGTCATAGTTAAGATTACATATTAAGCAATAACTTGCCAAAGAGGTGAGTATCAATGCCTCCCTTTTTTGGAGGTGCACTAAATTTAGTATCCACTTAAAAACTACTGCAATAAATTATCTTAAAAGTAAATAGCATCCAAGAAGTCACTAAATTATACATAACCTTTGAACCAGGGGTTCTACCACTAGGCCTATATTATGGAGAGATCAAAAAAAAAAAGGTAAAGGACCCGTATGTGAAAAAATATAGCAGTTCTTTTTGTTAGGACAAAAAAACTGATAACATAGAGGGCACCTTTCAGATGGGAAAATGGATGAACACATTTTGACATACAAACGTGATGGAATATTATTGCATCATAAGAATATGACAAAGGGGATGGTTTTTAGAGAAACCAGAGAAAGCTTGCATGAACTGGTCCAAAGTGAAGTGAGCAGAACCAGGAGAATAATTTATACGAAATCTCCAAGACCATTTATACATCCACTGCAGCATATTGTTTCCCTTTTTAAAATAATGGTCTCAAATTGATAAGAGAATTAGATTTTTAAAACGTGATTCAAGAAGACAAGTATAAACTCTCTATGACTTACTACTAAAGTATAATGATTGTTATGACTCCAAGGTTCCCAGCTTATCCAACTATATTTATATTTCAAATCAGCCAACAAGCATTTATTAAGCACCTTCTATGTTCCGGGCACTGTTAAGTGTAGGAGATACAACGAAAGACAAAAAACAAAAATAAAAAGATAAACAAAAAAAACCACCCAGTGCCTCTTCATAAGGAGTTCACAGTCCAACAAGGGAGATAACATGTTAATAGCTAATATGTACAAACAAGATATTTTCAGGATAAATTCGAGATAAATAACAGAGCAAAAGCACTAGAATTATGAGGGATTGGGAAAGGCTTCCAGTGGAAAGTGGGATTGTAGCTGAGATTTGAAAGAAACCACACAAGATGGAGAGAAGCCAAAGATGAGCAGGGAAGCGAGTCAGTAAAAATGCTGAGAATTGAGAGATGGGATGTTTTATGTGATGAAGAGCAAGGAAAGAATCTTAGAATCAGAGAAGAAGCAAATATCAGAATGCAGTCATGATGGCAGGACGGAGAAACCAAGGACTTCCATTTGGTCCAATCAATTGACAAGAAGCAAGGCCAAGGCAACTAGGGTAGTAATTGTTTAAATAAATAAATAGGTCCAAAAGAAGTTGTAAAAACAAACAAACAAAAAACCCAGCAACAATGGATTGGAAATGGGTAGACTGAAGGAGAAATTTTAAAACAAATTATACAGTTAACAAGATTATGGACAAAAGCAAAAGGTAGGGTAATGTTATGAGGAAATATATTGTGGATTCAAAAGGAAACATTAATCTCACAAATCCTTTACTGATTGGTGAGTCAGTAGGATAGTGAAAAATTAGAATTTCAGAGCTGGAAGAGATCTTAGAGATCATCTGGTTTAATCTCTTCATTTTGCATAAGTAAAGCCCAGATAGGTCACATGATTTGCCCAATGTCATCTTTCAGATTAATGGCAGTCTCAGAACTAGAATATGAAACTCCTGATTTCTAGTTCAGTGCTCTCTCCTCTATATAGCCCAACTTAGAGGTCAACAACTCTTCACTCTATCATGCTACTTCTCAACATGCTTAGTATACCTCTCTTCTATGGGAGCATCAGCTAGGGGGAAGGCAGAACATAGGCTGGCAGGCAGGAAATAAGGACAACTCAGAAGAATGTAGGCACTTCACAACCATGGAATGTATAATGATGAACCAAAGGGATTAGCTATGACAGATGCTAGAAAGAATTTATGGCTAATGTGTGAATGAACAAGCTTGGGTCCAGGTAAAGCATCAGTATTTATGTTTAATTCTCATTTTTTTTGCAGTCCTCTTTCACTGGAGTTTTTAAGGATTTTTTTTTTTTTTTTGGAGATTTTCATTGCAAAGTTAACCTTTTAAAATCCAGTTTCTCAAAGAACATATATAGATTCTGACAGGTCAAACAAATACTAAGTTTTAAATCTATGCCATGTTCTCTGTACATCACCAAAAAAAAAATTGTAATTTTTTTCTAACTGCCACTGCTGTTCTCCCCACACAGAAATGGGGACTGGATTAGAAGAAAATTCTCCAAACAGTTGGTGGCACAGTGGTTAGAGCGCTGGGCCCGGAATCAGTGGCCTCAGACGCTTAACTAGCTGTGTAAGCTTGGGCAAACCACTTCACCCTGTTTGCCTAGTTTCCTCATTTGTAAAATGAGCTGAAGAAGGAAATGGCAAACCACTCCGGCATCTTTTCAAGAAAACCCCAAATGGGGTCACAACTGATTGACCAACATCTAAATGAAAACTAATTTAATTGTGAATTGAATTGAAAAACAGCAACCAAAATTAGAGTTTTCAAGTAATGTTTTAAGAGAGAAATGACACATCATTCTTGACAACTACTAAACTTTAAGTGATAGCAACTACAAACACCCTACTACAAAGAAATATATGGTATGTTAGAAGTGCATTTTATGACTCCAAGAAATGCCTCATACCTGAATAATAATTTGGGTTATACACTGTACTCCTTGTGGAACAAGTAAAAGGTGGATCCAAATTTTCAGGTCTGGAAGGCAAACCCTACATAAAACAAAGAATGTTTTTTAAAAATCAGATTTCAGATAGTACGATATGAAGGAACATACTTATACTAAAAGAAATTTTATTCATTAAGTGAGACTAAACCATGTTCAAAAGCAAGAAATTAAACAAAAATCTGAAAAGGAAAAAATAGTAGTTTGACCAAGTAATTATGGATACAAAAAATGAAGAAGAATGAATAATTCAAAATTTGTTTTAAGGTTTTATTTTAATTTAAGCATTCTCATCAGCAAAGTACATATCTCATGATAACAAATGCATCCACTTATTTGAATAATAAATCTATTCTACATCCTTTGCTATAGCCTAAAGCATCAAAGAGAATGTGGCTCACTAGTGGATACTACGTGCTTCCCAGAGGCTTTTGGGCAGACAGTATTAGCAACAGTTCAATTACAAGTTCTCAGAACAGCTACATATGAACACATTCTCTTTATTGCTGCTCAGCAACTTTACTGATTTATTAGAGCACTTATGTTTATGCTATAATGTTCAACAAGTATCTATTCAGAATGCAGCATGTTTTCTCAAAGTTGCTGCCCCAAAGAGTTCATACGCAATTTGATACATGTTTCATCTGCAAAATGTTAAAAATTCTCTCATTAATGTTCTTAATCTGTGAATGGTCATTTGGACAGAGAAATATAACAATATTCAAGAAAAATTTAAAAAAGAAAACATTTAAAATAAGTTAAGAAGTGATTCCAAACCTGGTGGTCAGAAAGTGAAAGCTGGTTCCCTTGAAAACCTATTTCTGGCAGATGTGTTTTGAATATAGTGGTGTGGTTCACTAAAGTTATTTCTCTAGACTCCATCCTCGTAGCATCAGAAATCTCATCTGAGGAAAAGAACACAAATTAGTCTATTTTATAGTATACCTCAATCTAAATTCTCTCCTGCTGAATCAAACCTTTTGCTATAACTTACTTATTGATGTTTTTTATGCCACAATCATAACCCCAGGAACCTCTCCCCATACCCATGACCCCCAAAACAAACAAATGATAAATTTTAAAAAATAACTAATTTTTGGATACAACATAATTTAAGTGATTCCCAAAGATGATGCTATGAAACAATTCTACAATTAAACAGTCTCTCTCTCTCTAGCTACAATAACCACTAGCAACCCATCTTAATTTGAGCAAGAAAAAGGATCAAGTGCAGAAACTGGTCTACTTACGAATAGGGAATACTATAGGCAAAATTGCAGAACCTTCAGAGTACACAAAATGCTATATTCAAGCCTAAAAACTAAGTATGTTATTAAAGTATATTATTAAAAAAGCTAAGTATATTATTAAAAATCTTCCCCCCCAAAACTCCCATACTTTTGCTCAATAAAAAATCAGTAATTCCATTTACTCATTTTTAAACTCTATGCTATTGAAATTTTTTAAAGTATGGAATGAATCTTTTTTGTTGTTTTCTTTTATAACTTGCATCAGTTTCTCTGATTTTCTTTAAGATTTTCTTTACAATAAGTATACCTCTAGGCTACAACTGTGGCTTAATAAATTAAATTACATCAGCTAATCACCAATACAGAGTAAGGCCATTACTTCTGCTACAAAATAATAAATTCAGTTAGATACATAGAGGAAATAGAAGCAAGGACAGGTAACTAAGGGCAAATACAAAAGAGTAAAAATGGTATCATGAATCCTACAGCTAAGAAGTTGGTGGTGAATACTAAAGAGGACAGAAATAAGCTTTCTAGCTATAATGGGACAGAAATAATCAAAAAAGGGAAAAAGACCACTGCTCAGTGTGGATGGAATGACAAAGAAAAATAACAAATGCAGAAGTATCCAACCTTTGTTTTGCCTCCATCTTCTCTACCGAGAAAAAAAAAATCTTTGGACTACGAAAGATAGAATCAAAATGATTAACAGGAAGGTGAAATAGCCATGAGGTTCATGATAGGTAAGGTGATCAAAAAGCACCTAGCACTCTCCTCAAGTAGTTCAAGTTCTTAGGTCCTGAAAAACTAAATCCCAAGATAATGAAAGAACTTGTACCCATGTGACTAGGGGTACAAGAGGTGATCCTTCAAAAATCATAGAGAAGAAAAGCGATGCCACAAATCTGAAGGCAAGAAAATACAATACCAACTATGAAATAAAAAAATAGATAGTAATCTTCATATGATAAGCGGTTGGGCTTGACCAATTCCTGGCAAAATTCTAGAATGTATGATTTTAGGAACAGAAGTGGTACTCTAAGAGTAAGTACTGCTTCATCAATAGGCCATGGAAGACAAATCTCATTCCCTGCTTTGACAGAGTTACTAGTTACTCAATCAAGGGAATAACACTGATACTGAATGCTGGGATTCCTCCAAGGCATTTGCTAAAGTTTCTTACAATATCCCACTGGACAAAATAGAGAGATTTGGGTTAAATGACTGTACAGTTAGGTAGGTTCTGAATTGTTTGAATAGTTGCAGCCAAAGAATACGGAATAAAGGGTCTACAACAATCTGAAAAGAGGTTTACAGTGGAGTGTTCCAGGAACTTTTCCTGGGCCCTGTACAGTATTTTTTATCGTTGTACTGAATGAAAGTACAATAGTTTACTTGTCCAATGGGCAGATGACAGAAAGCTGGGAGGAAAAGTTAGTATGTTAGGAAACAGAGTTCCTAACTTTGGGTTCTAAAAAGTTATCAACAGAATAGAATGATGGGCTGAATCAAAGAAGAAAAAAATGGTAAGGATAAATGTCCAATCTTGCCCTTAGATTCAAAAGTAACCTGTACAAAGATAGAACAAGGGAAGCATGGTCAAAAAACAGTGTATATAAAAGAGTTCTGAGAGTCTGAGCCACCTGCAAGCTCAATTAGTTAGCACTGTGATATGACGGCCTAATGGCACGTCAAAATCTATCTTAGATGGCATTAACAAAGGCAGAGAATCTTAAGTAAGGAAGACGGTAGTCTCCTTCATGCAATGTCCTATTTAAAATGATTGAGGGTTTTGTTTAGTTCTTGCCACATTTTAGGAAAGAAAATAACAACCTGAAAGCATAGAGAGCAGAGTCATTACGACGGTGAGGAGACTAAAGAGAACACTTAACTAAGCTCAACAGAAAGAACTGTGTAGTCTTGAGAAGAAAAGGCACAGAAGCAACATCAGCTGTCTTCAAGTACCTCAGGGCAGTTATATAGAAAAGGGATTTTCTGCTTGCCCCTAGAGAATGGGATCAAAGTAGAGTGAGCTGTTTTTCTAGAGAGAGTGGATTCCCCCTTCATTAGAGATCTATACGGGAAGGCTAAACTTAACCTACTTGTTGAGGATATTATGGAAAGAATTTCTATTCAAGAAGTACTGTCCTGGATAACCTGGAGGTACCTTCCAACTCTGAAATTAGTTCTGTGACTCAGTTCTATTTGTTACTAACTAGATAGATGTGTTTGTCCTTCGTTGCCAAAGAAGACCATGCCATCAGAGAAATGGTGACATGACTTGCACTTGATTTTTATTTTGAGTCAGGGAGGGTTTTGCAGGTCACCAACCTCACTTCTCCTCCAGAGGCATCTGAATCCAGTGACCAGATATTCATCAGGATGAGGCAATTGGGATTAAGTGATTTGCCCAAGGTCACACAGCTAGTGAGTGTCGTGTCTGAGGTGAGATCTGAAATCAGGTCCTCCTGACTCCTGCGTTGGTGCTCTATCCACTGCACCACCTAGCTGTCCCGAACTAGGTAAATGTTACTAACTAGATAACCTAAATTGATAAGAACCATGGAATTTCAATGAGAATAGCAACAAACAATATGCTAGGGGAGAAAAGAAGGGAATTAAGAGGGACAGAATGTTGGAAAGAGGAGGTGGAAGAGAAAACAATGAAAAAAAAGAACAGAAAGAAAGGAGGGAACTAACATCACAGAAGATAAGTTATAATCTTACAGCTTTTGATAGCCAATCTCAAATTTCTTTCAAATTGGCTACCAGCAGATTCTTATATTGATCTCTTCTACAGATAAAAAAAAGTAGACTGCTATGAACCAAACGGTGGGAAATGTTATACCCACAACAGTTCCCAAGACCACATAAACAGAATAAAAAATTCACATAAAGCAGATGATTTACTGTACTTTGCTTTTTTCTGCAAGAGAAATTAGAAGATGCCTCTTAAAATGTTCTATTTAAAAAGTCCTTATCAAAATGTGATTTGTGTACATATTAAGTAATTAGAACTGAAAAAGCACTTAAAATTACCATCAAGTACAAAGATATGAACCCTAGAACTATGAGAAAAGATCTTTCAGACCCCTGTTCTCTCATCTAGAGCAGCTGAGTTGTCATAGGAGTTAACACTTCTACCTTCATACGGTTGCGCTTACCCATGTCAAGTCTTCTTATATCACATAATTCAAAGATGATGCAGAGTCCTAGAAAAGATGGAACACAAAAGAATATTACATGTTGAATACAGTATGTATGTATGTATGTATACACACATGGTCATAATAGTAGCACAAGAATTCATAAGAGAACAAGCAAATCTTTGTGTTCTGTGCAAATAGTTAAAAGCAAAATAACCATAAGACAAGGGGGAACTGGCCCCATTTCCCTCAAATGCAAAATGGAGGGCAGGGCTGGATTAGGAGTTCTTAACCTTTTTTGTGCCATGAACTCTTTAGGGAATCTGATGAAGCTTATGGACCTCTTCTTAGAAAAATGTTTTTAAATTCATAAAATACACATGATTACAAAGGAAACTATATTGAAATAGTTGTCAAGCATTTTTTTTTATAAATGGTCAAAGATATCAGATTAAGAACCCATGGACTAGATGACCTTTTCTGAAGTTCCTTCCAACACCATTTCTATGATCCGGTGATTCTATGACAAGAAAATGAATGATCAGAAAGTAATAAAATTAAGACAGAGTAAAGTGAAAATATCTCTTATGCTACAAATGTGAAGTCTAGAAAGGACATCCGAGACCACTAGTCCAACTTGCACAAAGCTAAAAGGTCAAAATTAGAACTCAAGCCTTCTTAGTTTTCATGGTCTAGTGTTCTTTACAATACATCAGACCAAGCCTACCATCTAATTGAGACAGATTTATCTAAAATTGACACTGAGGGACTTTCTTAGTTCATACACATATCTAATCATAAATTATACATAGATAGGAAGATTGATAGACAGACAAAAGCCTGGCAGTGCTCCAAGGGCTATATAATTCTCTGCCTTTCTCTGGTTGCATTCTCTAAAGACAAAATAATGCATAACCTACAGTAGAAAGAATACATATTATACTGCACAACTTCTTCCTAGAACTGCCAAAGATCAAAGTGTCTGATCACTTAGGTCTGTTAAAGAGGTTTCCCCAGCTAGAATTTAAGTTTTAAAGTTGCTTAATGAGCCAAATTCTCCCTCTCAAAAGACAAAAGACACTGTTACCACCCTGCCCCAACATTTTCTTTTAAAAATGTCTTCAGATCTTGGTTAAGAGGAGAAAATAAGATCTGTCAGAGAATTAAAGTAGCTTTTTCTCAGTTCACTCTATCAGGAAAGTCATTCAATAATCAACTTTCACTATTCACTACTCACCTTAAAAACAACAGCCTTAAAAATAGTCTTCAATAGCCCCTCTACCCCTTCCCCAACCGGCTTAGAGGATGCCTCTTCAGGACGAGATTCAGGAAAGCAACAACAATCTTTAACTTCACTATCTATTCCACTTTTCTAAAGAGTTGGTACTTATTCCTCAAACCCTACGCACCTTTCTGGAACAATGACCAAGTCAATTCTGTCAACTGCTCCTACGTAAGATGTGTCAACCTACTCCCAGTTGCCCCCATTCACCAGCTTTCTAATTTTATGAGCCAAAGTGCCCATTCCTAGACACCATATGCACATAATTTGTTTATGCGTTCATCCTCTCATTGCAGAAAAAAAAAGCTCTTTTTTAAGGACAGAAGAGTTCCATGGTTCCATCTTATGGCTTTTTATATTTTAATGGGATGAAGGTAAAAAGGAAAATAGTCTTTCTTTGAAATTCCAGCACCCATGTCCCACACTCAATCCTTCCCCCAACTACAGCCACTAAAATATAATGTGCAGGTTGGTTGGGGATTTAGGGGAGGGAGGATTGTGGTTCACATTTTTAAAAAATAAGTGCAAACAATTGATTTCACTCTCTACAGAATGTGCATTTACTTTGTGATGTCACATGTGTACAATCTAGGTTTAAAGACTTCAGCCAATTAATAAACATTTATTAAGTGCCTAATATGTGCCTGGCACCATGCTAAGTGCTGGGGAGACAAAAGAAGAAAAAGGCACCACCCTCAAGGAGCTTACAATCTAAAGGGAGAGACAATATGCAAAGAAATATAGGCAAAGCAAGTCAAATAGAGGATAAACAGAAAATGACAGGGAAAAAGCGTTGAAAGTAAGAGAGGCTGGGGAAGGCCTCCAGCAGGTAGTTTTTTAGTCTGGACTTAAAAGAAGAGGGAAGGAGGGAGAGTGTTTTAGGCATGGGGGACAGCCAGAGAAAATTTCCAGAGCCAAGCGATGGAGTGTCTTGTTTGTGGAATAGTCAGGAGGCCACTGTCACTGGATTAAAGAGTATGTAGCACAGAGAAAGGTGTAAGAAGGCTGGATAAATAGGAGGGGGTGAGGTTATAAAAAGGGCTTTGAATGCCAAACAGAGCATTCTGTATTTGATCTTGGAGGCAAAGAGAAGGTGACATAATCAGAGTTGTGATTTAAGAAAAATTACTTTAGTGGCTGAATGAAAACAGACTATAGTGACAAGCAGACCTACCAAGAGGCTATTGTAATAGTCCAAATGTGATGTGAGTAGTACTACTAAAGTGGTAGCAGCATCAGGGGAAAGAAGAGTATGTATTCAAGAGATGTTGGAGAGGTAAAATCGATAGGCCTTGACAACAGATTGGATAAGAGGGCATAAGAGATAGGAGTCAAGGATGACTCCTAGGCTGCAAGCCTGAGGGATGGGAATATAATAATATGGAAGTGGGGGAGCAGTTAAGGGAAAAGAGAGTGAGTTCAATTTTGGACATATTAAGTTTAAGATGTCTACTGGACATCCAGTTTGAGATGTCTGAAATGCAGTTGGAGATGCAAGACTGGAGGTCAGCAGAGGGGCTGTTGAAGGATAGGTAGGTTAGAGAATCATCAGCATAAAGATGGTAATTAAATCCATGGGAGCTGAAAAAATCAGTAAATGAAGTAGTATAGGAGAAAAGAAGTGGACCCAGGATAGAACCCTGTGGGCCACCTATGGTTAAAGAGTGTGATCTGGATGAGGATCCAGCAAAAAAGACTGAGAAACAGAGATCAGACAGGTGGAAGGAGACCCAAGAGAGTGGTGCTCCAAAAATCTAGAGAGAAGAGAATATCAAAGATAAAGATAAAGATCAACAGTATCAAAGGCTGAAGAGAGGTCAAGGAGAATGAGGATTGAGAAAAGGCCACTGGATCTGACAACTAAGAGATCATTAGTAAGTTTGGTGAGAGTAGTTTCTGTCAGAAGCTGGATCTTAAAGAGTTAAGGAAAAAGTGAACAAAAATAAAGGACTGTAATATGGCCTTTTTGAGGACTTTAGCTACAAAGGGCAGAAGAGACAGCAGGGGAGAAAAGGGCATGTTTGTGTGCAATAGGAAATAAACCAAAAGGCAGGGAGAAGCAGAAAATAAGTTTACTTCAAGGTAGACTAACCCAAAGGAATAAACATAGTTTTCAAAGGGGAAAAGTAGAACATGAAAATTTCAAAGTTTGCTTAGGATCCACAAATACCTTGACAGCAATAATAATGACCTCTGGTGCTGCTCTAACCTAAATAGTTTCAGAGATTCTCTGAAGTTCCAACATGATTAATTGGTTAAAAATGTATTTTTAAACCATTTCTCAAATGTTTGACTATAACATGCGAATCAAAAGAGAAGGAAAACTCTAATGGGGAAAAATTTGTCTAGAAAGAACTCTAGAATAACAATCCCATTTTTGTCACTGAAAAAAATGAATATATCATACATTGTAGGTGCTACACAAGCCCCATGGTTGTGTGCATTCAACTGACCAAGTCCTACCAAGTGAATTATCACATTTTGAAATTGCTAACAATTCTGTCATAATTTTACATCACTTCAAGAAACCTGGGAGTCCTAAAACATTAGAAACAATACCTTCAAAATTGTACTTACCTAATAGGAGGCAAGAATGTCCTTGAATTAAAAAACGACTAAAACATAAGACCTAGGTTAGAGTAGCACCACAGGTCATCACTACAGCTGAAAGGGAAGAGGCTTCTCCAATGTCATACGAGACATTCTAGTACTAGAATTAAGCGACAAGTGCCAAAAAAAGATGGCGTATGAGGACTGAGAAAAGACCATTTGTTTTGGCTGGATGAAGTCGTTGGTTATCTTTGAGCAGTTTTATTAAGGTGGAGAAGAGCAGAACCAAACAAAAGGGAATTAAGGCAATAGTACGGTGCCAGAGCACTGGATTTGGGGTCAGAAGATCTGCTATTGGCCTGACACTGTCTGTGTGACCTTGAGCAAATCCTCTTCCCTGTTAGAAAGCAGAAAGGTGGTCTAAAAGACTCCTAATGCCTTCCTGTCTTGGCTCTCTTGCCTCCCTCATAAAGTTGCTTGATAACCTTCCTCAAAGATATGTTTGGCCATATTATTCTTTTGTTCAAAAATCTTCAGTCAGTGGCTCCTTACTGCCTATCAAATAAAGTTCAAATTTTCTGTCTAATATTCAAGTTCCTCCACAATTTGACATTACCTTGTTTTTCAAGTTTTATCTCACACTACTTCTAAACCATTCTGTTAGACTTGTCTGGAGTACAGAACATATTCCTTAACCCTAGAATGCTGTTTGCCCCTTTCCACTTAAGGTATTCTACTCATTAGCCAATTCCAACAACTGAAGAATGGTTGAATAGGTTATGGTATATGAATGTGATGGAGCTATTGTGCTGTAAAAAATGAGGAAATAGATGATTTCAAAAGAGTATGGAAAGACATCTATGAACTAATGCAGAGTGAAGTGAGTAAAACCAGAAAAATGTACCTCAATATTCTAAAAATGAGCAGTTTTGAGGCTTTTATAAACTGATGAAATAAGCAAAACCAGAACAATTTATGCAATGACAATGATACTATAAAAAGAAACAACTCTGAAAGCTTTAAGAACTATGATCAATATATTGACCATTCATAATGCCAAAGGACTGATGAAACATGCTATCCATGACAGAGAAGTGTTAGATTTGGGGTGCAGAAAAAGACATATTATTATACATATGTTAAAAGAAATTTGTCTTTTTTTCCCCAATGGGGTGGGAATAGGAAAGAAAATAAATTTCTGCCTTTTTTAAAAAAATAGACGGGAGGTGCTGTAGATGGGAATGTTATATGCACTCTCAGATTCAGTCTCTGTATTATTAATTTTGCTTAACTATTTAACTTTGTTACAAGAAACTTCTCATAAAGTTGGAGTAAACTATAAATAAGTGCATGGAATATAAAACAAAACATCAATAAAACTGAAAGTGACAAAAGAACAAAAATAGCATATAACTTTTTAAAACCTTGCACTGTGCTTCCCTTGCTCCACACCTGGCACAATAATTCTTCAGACTTTCAAATATCACATTTGTATTACTGTTGTGTATCGAGTCATCTCAATAGATTTAGTTTAGTCAAGACTGGGCCTTATCTAAACTCTGTAATTTCTCTCAGGGTGTCTCTCTCTTGGAATGCCATACTTTACTGCCTGGACTTTACTCAGGTAGGAAACTAAGACCAAAGGGTGGCAAATAATAAATGACAAATCAGATCTGTGCAAAAGAAATATAAATTAATCTTTCTTATCTGTCAAGTTAAACAGGTTGTGAACAATGACTTTGAAGGGATAGAGGGAGATTAGAGGCTGGAAGAGGATGGAGAAGTTTATAGCAGAAGTCCAGCTGGCGGTAATGAAGGTAGCTATTAACAGGGGGGCAACAGGACAAAGAAGGGAATAGCTTTGAGTATAAGAGTGAGCATCTATAAAGCACTTTACATGTTATCTAATTAGAACCTTGCAACAACCTCTCAAGTTTGGTACTATTATTATCTTCATTTTAAAGTAGAGGAAACTGAGGTGAATGGAGGTTAAGTGACTTGCCCAGCCAGACAGTTTGTCAGTGTCTGAGGCAGGATTCAAACTCAGATCTTCCTGACTCCAGGTCTACTCTATCCACTGCACTACATAGCTTAGACTGGCATACTCTGGTAACTAAGTGGATTGGAAGGAAAAGGAAACAGAAGAGTCAAAGAAAACAAAGCTTTTAACCACAGATAACTGACTAATGGTAGTACAACTGACAGAAATAGTGTAACTGGGAATGGTGTCGTTGTGGTGTCCAACTCTTCATGACCCCATTTGGGGTTTTCTTGGCAGAAATACTGCAGTGGTTTGCCATTTCCTTCTCCAGTTCATTTTACAAATGAAGAAACAGAGGCAAAGAGGTTTAAGTGACTTGCCCAGAGTCACACAGCCTGTAAGTGTCTGAAGTCAAACCTGAATTTAGGTATTCCTGATTCTAGGTCACCGAGCTGCCCAATGGCTTCATAGAGTAATATAATCTTTTTGGTATATAGTGAATGTAGGTAATCTCAAAAATATTTGTGTAGAAATATTTCTGGGGAGAAATTGGAGATAAACATATAAATATGGGAGACATTTGCACAGAGGAGCTATGGGAGCGAATAAATAACATCAGTAAAGGAGAGGGTAAAGAGAGAAAAAGGAAAGCCAAAGAATCTTAGAAAATGTCCAACTTAACAGATTAAGAGAAACCAGTGAGAGAGAGCAAAGAGTGGTCAGAGGAGAAAAACCAGACTTTTAAAGATGCCAAAGGAGGATAAAGTGATCAACAAGGGTCAAATGCTATAAAGAGGTGAAAGAGGATGAAAAATGAAGAAGAGTCATTGAATCTTTAATAAAATGAGAATGATTTCCATGGAGCATTGGGAAAGGAAGATTACAGCAGGCTTAGAAGAGGACAGGTTTGTTTGGAAGCATCTAGTATAGAGTACTTTCTAAGAGGCAAGACAGTAAAGAAAAAGAAAAGTATAAAAAAGAATAGAAAGCTTAGTGGATTATGGAAACCAAGCATTCAAGTATAGAAAGAAACAAAAACTCTCAGTTTTTCACCAGGATCACGAAGCTAGTAAGTGTCAGAAATAGGATTTGCACCTAAATCTCTCCGGATTCCAGCCTCTTTCTCCTATACCATGATGCCTCCAAGGAACAGATCAAATTCAAAAAGATGGAAAATGCTAATCACTTCCAGAGATGTGGAATTATGGAGTCTGAATGCAGACTGAAGCATAGTATTTTCACTTTTATTGTTTACTGTTTTTTCTTTCTCTTGGTTTTTCCCTTTTGTTCTGATTCTTCTTCTTAACATGACTAATGTGGAAATATGTTTAACATGATTGGACATGTATAACCTATATCAGATTGTTTGCTGTCTTGGGGAGGGTGGAAGGGAGAGAGAAAACTCTGGATCTCAAAATTCTACAAAAATGAATGCTGAATCTTTACATGTAATTGGGGGAAAATAAAAGACTATAAAAAAGACTGGAAATTAAAAAAATAGATCATTTTCATTTGTGGGGGGAGAAGTGGTAAGGAAACGAAGTCAATGAGGGCTTCACAGAAGATGTGGCTTTGAAGTTAGGGCCTCAGTGAAAGAAGACGGACGTGGCAGAGGTGGGGGAACACATGAGGACATGAACTAAGGCAGTCGGAGTGGGAATAGAGAGGAGGGAGTGAATGTAAAATACATGTAAAGGAGAATCAACAGGAGTTGGCAATTAACTGGATATACAGGTGAGGAAAAGGGAAATGTAGATATATATGAGAGAGAGAGAGAGAGACAGAGACAGAGAGACAGAGAGAGAGAGAGACAGAGACAGGCTGGCTTATGGGACATGATAATGACTTCAGTTTTAGACATACTTCATCTGAGGTGATAGGTGGATTTAATTCTGCAGACATTTACGATTTTCCATATGCTAAGAATAAGTTCCCAACATAGTCTCCAATGTCATGGACCTTACAATCAAATACATATGCAGACCAACAATTATGCCACAGGGCGGAATGTGAAAATTGCAAAGAAGAGATATAGTCAAAAACATAAGACAATTTGAAGGGGAAGATCTTAATTTTAATTGGAAAGTAGGGAAGAGCAGAGAAAACCTCCAGGGGTTGATGGCAGCACAGTTGGACTTAGAAGAAGAAGATGTGTGAGTCCAGGCATGGAGTATGATGACCTAAACAACTGCAGAGGCAAGGGAGGACACGATCATTTCAAGAAAATAGCCCAAGGTATACTGGAATACACAAGGCATTCACATCAAGAAGTATTAAGAAGAAATAAAAGCTATCTATAGTCATATGAAAAAACGCTCTAAATCACTACTGATTAGAGAAATGCAAAATGAAACAACTTTGAGGTACCACCTTTTATCTATCAGATTGACTAACAAGACAGAAAAAGAAAAACGATAAATGCTGGCGAGGATATGGAAAAATTTGGATGCTAATAAATTACTGGTGAAGTTGTAAACTAATCCAATCACTTTGGAGAAGAACAATTTGGAACTATGTCCAAAGGGCTATAAAACTGTGCATACCCTTTAACCTAGTAACACCACTACTAGGTCTGTATTCCAAAGACATCAAAGAATAGGGAAAGGGACCTATTTCTACAAAAATATTTACAAACAATCAGAAATTGAGGGGATGTCCATCAACTGGGGAATGGCCAAACAAGTTGTGGTATATGATTGTGATGAAATACTATCGTGCTTATAAGAAATGATGAGCAGGACAGATTGAGAAAAACCTGGAAGACTTATATGAACTCATGCAAAGTGAAATGAGCAAAACCAGGAGTATGTTGTATATACTAACAGCAATATTATAGGGATGATAAACTGTGAAAGACTTAGCTACTCTAATCAAGATGATCCAAGATAACTGCAAAGACCTATGATGAAAAATGCTATCTACCTCCAGAGAGAAAACTGATGAATTCTGAATGCAGATTGAAGCAAACTTTTTCATTTTGTTGTTATTGTCATTTTGTATTTTTTTAAACAACATGGTTAATATGAAAATATATTTTGAATGACTTCAAACAATATTAAATTGCTTACCTCCTCAACAAGGGGGAAGAGAGAGAATTTGGAACTCAAAATTTTTAAAAATGATTGTTAAAAAAGTTTTACATTTAATTGGGAAATACTTAATAAAATAAAAGCAATTTTCAAAAAAGAAAGCAGATTTATTAGGTGCCTACTACATAAAAGTTCTGGTACAAGGTTCCAAAAAAACAAAGCCAAAAACAAGAATTGTTCCCACCTTCAAGGAGATTACACAAGGGGAAGACACAAGGTGGAAACGTTAAGTAGGATCAGGAGACACAGCAGTACCTAAGCATTAGCAGTACTAAGTTAAACCTTGAAAAAAACTGGGGTGTAAGAGGTAAAGATAGAGTATACGAAGACCACCTGTACACAGGCATAAGAAGTAGGAGAAGGAAGGCCAAGGCTAGGGAACAGCAGGAGGCCAATTTGGCTAGAACACAGAGTGCAAGTAGGAAAATAATTTGGACTAAGACTGGAAAGGTCAGCTTTTCCCTGTTTGTGAGGGATTTTACATGACAAACTAAGGTGGCTGTATTTGAACCTTTATTCTGGAAGTCATGTAAAGGATAGAGAGGAGAGACTGGATACACAAGACCATTTAGAAGCCCATTATAACACTCTTCCCAAGAAGTGACAAAAGTCTGATAGAGTGATAGCACTATGAACGGAGAGGACGCACTCCAGATATTCAGGAGACGAGCAAGAGATTAGATGTGTGAGAATGACAAAAACAACCAAAGATAACAGGTTTGACTTAATTTTGTAAAGTAAGAGATAGACAAGTTATACCTATGATTTCACCAGTATAAGGAATTCTTGGTGTCACAACTACCTTCATTGAAGCTGATGGGCAACATATGTATAACTTAAGAATCTTAAGTGTTACCTGGGAATTACATGGGACGCTGACTTGCTCACAGTCACATAGCTAGTATGTGTCAGAAGCAGGACTTGAACTCAGATTTTCCTGAAAGGCCACCCCCAATGAGTGATGTATAATATTATCAAACTGATCTAAATTCAAATGCCACATCAGTCCCATACTAGTATGCAACTTTGAGAAAGTCATTTAGCCTCTATGAAATCTAATTTTCTTATCTAAATAATGTAGAAGTTGAACAAAGTAGTATCTGAAGTCCTTTTTAGTTCAGACCTTCTAAGTCTGTGATTCTTTCTCCTTACTCTACATATGTGAAAGTTTCCTTTTAGAAGAATGATAACTCACTCAAATAAAGGAACACTTTAACTTTCTTCTTGAATATGTATGACAAGTATTCCAGAATGTTTACGCTGCTACAAAGAAAAGAAAGAAGAAAAAAGCAGTAAGTTGCATACATATAATAGTAAGTCATATACATATAAAGTAACCAAAAGTGGGGTAAGGGTTGTAGAAAGACAATATATACATATTAAGAAGGGTGGTTTCAGAGAATGCTATTTACTAGTGAGTTATCAAGAGGATGACACTGGAAACTATGAGGAAATGTCTTAGTAAGAAGACAGCTACTACCACTCTCCTTTCTCCCATTATGACATTGAAGTAACCATTCTCTTTGGTGAGACCAACCCTTCTACATGAGCCCTTGATCCTATCCCTTCTCACCTTCTCCAGCAGATCTCAACCTCAATCATCTGTTTTCTAATCTTTTATCTAATTGCTAGTTCCTTCCATACTGCCTTCATACCTGTCCATATCCCTAATCTTTCAAAAAACTATACCTACCATGCTCTCGAGAGTTCATAATTACATCTCTTTCCCTTTCTCAGTCATACTATACTTGCTATGTCCACCCTTTCACTTCTCAACCAACTGCAATCTAACTTCTGATTTCACCACTCAACGGAAACTTTCCAAAGTTACCAATGATCTCTTAGTTGCCACATTGTCTTGTTTCAGTCCTCATGCTTCTTGATCTATTTGTTGCATTTAACACCAATGACCACCCTCTGTTTCTAGATACTCATTCAAAAGCAGGGTACAGGGCTTTCATGACACTGTTCTCCTGGTTCTCTTCCTGCTTCCTTAGCAGCCTCCTTTGTAGATTTATCACTATATCATGCACCTTAACTGCATATATTCCACAAGGCCCTGTCATAGTCCCTACTCTATACTTTGGCTTGATGACCTCATCAGCTCCCACGGATTTAATTATTATCTTCATACTTATGACTCATGATTTATATATCCAGCCCCAGACCCTTCTCTGAACTTCAAACAATCACCAACTGCCTACTGGACATTTCAAACTGGATATCCTAGAACTGGCTGTGACTGTAGCAGGATCAGGATGGTATCAGGGGAGGAGTTCTTAGTAATTACTCTAGTGTTCTTGGAGAGATCAGCTACCACTAGAAGTGGGAGAGCCAGGGTAACATGTAAAATAGCTATTTAGCAGCATTTCAAACTTCTTCATATTTTAATAAGGATTAACTACCAGCATCCCAGATTGTCACCCATAGTTACGTCACTGAATTCTGTTTAAATTGTTTTACAGTGCTTTCTCTAGTTCTATATTTAGCCTTTCTCTATGTATAAGAATAAACTACCTGTCCCAAATTAGATTCACATCACATACTGAGTACTTCTTTACTCTTCAATTTTGGGAGACTCAGACATTAGTTATAAACTAAATCAGAAGTAAAACTGTCCCTGGAAAACCAACCTCTGGGTGAGAGTTTTTATATCAGAGTCAAAAAATGTAAGAACAAAGAACCTAATCCCTCTAATTAGAGGACAGAGTTCCCCAGGACTGACCCGGGGAAAAACTAAAATGGCTGGATATAGTAAAGATAAGGGATGAATGTTCCTGCTCTATAAGACCCTGCATAGTTACTCCAAGTTAGAAAAGTCAAAACAAAAAATATTACTCAAGGAGCTCATATGCTACTAGGAAATATTACATGCCAAAGGTGAGAGTTCTAATAAGTAGGAGATCCACAAAGGCTTCACACAAAAAACAGACTTAAGTGCAACTTTAAAGGAAACTAAGGAGTCTAAGAAGGAAGTACAAAGAGGCCACTCCATATAGGACCAAGTCAAAGACATAAGAGTAGGGGTTGAAATGCCAAGCTCAGGGAATAACAAGTAGGCTGGCCTGACTGAAAAGGGTGAGTAAATCAGAGATAAAGTGAAATAAATTTGGAAAGATCAGTTGAAGCAAGACTGTGAAGGGTATTAAATGCCAGGCTAAAATATTTTTACATAATTTTAGAGGCAATAGATGGCCAAAGAAGATTCTTGCACAAGGGAAAGACATGGTCACATCTACACTTTAGGAAGAACATTTTAGCAGCTATGGAGAACATGGATTGCATAGGAGATAATCTGGAAGCAAGGAGATCAATTAGAAAGCTATTGAATTCCTCCAAATTAAGAGATGAGCAGGTTCCTAAACTGGGAGCAGCTGGATGGCTCCCTGGATAGAGCACATACAGGGTCTGGAGTCAGGAAGACCTGAGTTCAAATATAGCCTGACACTTACTAGCTATGTGACCCTGGGTAAGTCACTTAACCTGTGTTTGCCTAGGAAGCAGCTAAGTGACTCAGTGAATGTTGTGTGACTGACTAGTCTTAATCTTTTGTCTGTCTTAATCAGGAAACAGCAAACCACTCCAATATCCTTGCCAAAGAAAACCCCAAGGACCATTCTGTCAGGAAGAATCAGATATGACTGAATAACAAGGGCCTAAACTAGACTGGTGGTCATATGAACGAAGAGAAGGAAACAGATGAAAGATGTCGTTCATGAACAATTAAGAAGATTTGGCAACTGATTAGATATAGGATAAGAGGAAGAGAGAAGAGTCAAAGATAATTCTGAAGTTTCGAATCTGTGTGATTGCAATGTCAATAGTGTTCTCAATAAATGTCTGGAGAAAGGTCAGCTTGAGGGAGAAAAGCAACAAGTTCCATTTTGTGCATGTTAAATGGAAACAGAATACTTAAATATCCTTATCTTAGAAAAAGAAATGGAAAAAGCCATGAGAAAAAAATCCCAGAACCAAATAGATTTGCTTGCAAATTTTACCAAACATATCAAAAATAATTCATTCTAAAATTCAGTTTGGTACATGTTGAATGTAAACTTCCTATGGAATCTGGGATGACATTTTACTTCTCCAATGCTGGGGATCAAGGTGATGAAGGGAGGAAATCTGTTTCAAAGATGTTACCACTGTCTCTAGATTCCTAAAGCATAAGAAAAGGATATGCAACAAAAAAATAACATTATTGCTACTTCCAAGTAAAGGCCAGCAGAAGCAGAAAAGAGATTAAGACTTTAAAGCAGTATCCAGCAGTTCTATCACCCAAAATAAGAAGCAGTAGAACATGTTTTAATTTCCATTCCCACCCAGCAGATTTGGCTATCGTTAAATGGGTGGTAGTAAAACCTGTTTTGCAATTAGCTGAAGGCAATAAAAGGGATGGTCTCAAGATTTCAGAGTAGAATTTACCATCATTCCTCCCCATCCCAAAAAATAGAACAGCAAAAGGTATTAAGGAGAAGAAAAAAAAAAAGGGAGAAGGTCTAGGACATGCAATTCAAGATAATTTATATTTCAAAGTTCTCATGGGATGCAAATTTTTAAGAGGGGGAAAGTTCTAGAATCCATTCAACCAGTGATCTTGGTCCTTCAACCAACTAACCAGTTCATGGCCTAGACAGGCTGCCCGGTTAGTTAACCAGCACTAAGTGCCTACTAGGAGCCAGGCAACGTGCTTTTAAGCGCTGGGGATACAAGAAAGACCAAAGTCCCTCTTCCAAAGCAGGTCAAGAGTCCGATGGGGGGACAACATACAAACAGTGGATCAAGCAGAGAGGGAAGACGCTAGCAACAAGGGGGATCGGGAACGTCTTCTGTGGAAAGCAGGTGTCAGCTGAACTCGCAGGAAGCCTGGGAGGCCAGGAGGTGTAGGTGGGACAGGAGAGAACTCCGGGCTCCCTACCTAACTCTTCAAATGCCCCGCACGGCGGAGGTTCTCATAAAGGGGGCTGAACATGACGCCAAGAGCCTTCACTAAGGCTGTCTGGGGAGCGATAAAAGGGGTGGAAGTTACTGCACAGGAAGATACTGAATACGCTGCACAGCCACTGATAAATAGGCGCCCTGCTGCTCAAGTCCCAAGAAACTGGGCATCCCTCCAGTACCGCGCACGGCCGGGGACTTCAAGGGAGCGAGTGTGACAGCTCCTGGAGGAATGACCCAGGTGAGCAAACAAAGGGGAGGGGGCCGACAGCCCGGCTCGGGCACCAGCGGTGGCCGCGGAGGAGCGGACCGCTGACAGCCGGCGCTGCTTACGGGGAGCGGAGGCCGGATCGGCGGAGGGAGGGGGAGGCTCCGGGGCGGCCTCCCGTCCGGCTTCCAAGGAGGCTGCCCCCCCACCTCGAGTCAGGCGTCCCCCAGCCCCCCGGCCCGCTCCCGCCACCCGGGAAGACCGAGCTCCTCCTCTCGCACCTAGCCCGCACCCATCCCGAGGTCTGCCCCAGGCGGCGTGGGTCCCGAGGGCGGCCTCGGGCGCGAAGGACGGCGGGTAGAGACGCGCTCCCCTCCCCCGGCCTTAGGGATTAACGGCTGCCGGGGAGAAAAGGGGGAGGGGGTTCCGGGAGTGGGGAGGGGGGTGAGAAAGAGGCAAGTCCCGAGGGAGGAGGGGGGCCGAGCCGCTGCCTCCTCCGCCCAGCGCCACTTCAGTCAGGTTTGTCTGGACTCGAGCCCGGCTCGGCCTCTGGGCCCCGGCTTCCCTTGGCTCCCCCTCCCGCTTCCAGCCGCCACTCACCGAACCGGAACCGGGCGCCACGCGAGGGGGTTTCCGGCCGGGAGCCGAACACAGAACCCGGGAACCGCTGCGAACCGGAACCACCTCCGGCGCACCGGAAGCTTTCCTCGGCGGTGGCAGCGGCGGCGGCGGCAGAGGCGGCGGCAACGGCCGGGCAGCGGCGGCGGAGGAGTACACAGAGCCCGGGAGGGAAAAGAGCCGGGGTGGGGGCTGTGCCGAGCGTGTGCGCCGAGCGTCTGCGCGTGCGTGGGGAGAGCAGTGCGGCTGAAATCCGCTCCAGCCGCCGCCTGCAGAGGGAATGAATTAGGATCGCCTCGTGCGCTTTGGGGTCCCCGAGACCCAGGTTTTCCATTGGGGCCCCCCCAGCTCGAGAGTCTCCAGGCTGGAGCCCCAGGACCTCACTTGCCTCCCCGCGCCTCAGTTTCCACATTTGTTAAAGGACGAGTCGGGCTAGATGGCGCCCACGGCCCCCTCCCTGAGGCTCGTTGATGGTGAGAGTGGGGTCAGATAAAAACTTCCCAGATCTAGAGCAGGAGTTACTAACTTTTTAAAAAATGAAATAAATTTTATTTATTTATTTATTTTTAATTGTTTCATTTATCATTTAAATTTTTAAAAAATAATTTCTTCGCCTAATTGCATATGAGTTTTAACTTGTACTCGTCTTGCCGGAATTCCTTAAGCAAATCATCGTGGTTTTTTTTTTTTTGAAATTCACCGGGCATTTGAAAAAGTCAGTTGGTCGTTTTCTTCCATCTTCGTTGTATTTGTGTCCCATTTTTTGAAATTGATTGACTGGAGAAACAATGTAGCTAAGAAATTCGAAGGTTTCAGCGAAGAAATGGACAAATTCTGAAACTTTCCTTTGGACATAATAGAGAAATATGGACAAGATAACACAATTGGGTAGTATCTTGCATCTCACAATTTTAGGCTACAGGTCAGATAAAAACTTTGTCCTATCTGCCATTCATCGTGGCAGACAGAACGACCACGTGGTTCACAGAAAAGTCTGTTGAATCAAATAGGCTTTCTTTGGTGCCATTTCACATTTAGTATAGGTCTGTATATACATATTTATATATACTTCATATAGTATAAAATGAAGATAAATGGATGGCAATGAGGCTGAATTATAAGTGGTTTCTATGTACGTGAAAACAATATTCCTTATAAGGAGAGATAAGGGAAGGCCAAGGCGTTTTCAGATAGTCTTTGTACCATTTTGCAGCATTGTTCGTCACAGTGATAAGAGAAACACCCCTTGAACTTACCACAAAAGGCCTTGCAAGTGGCCTGGGGCAGAGATAAACTCGAATACAGGAAGGAAGCAAGCAAGCCTTACTATGTTCCAGGCACTGTACTTGGCTTGCTTGTATACAAATACAAGCAAAAAGACAGTCTATGCACTCAAAAAGCCTACATTCTAGACTGCAAATGGGAATCTGAAAGGGGAGAGGGATGGCCTGGTGTGCAAGATGAGACTGATGAAGGTGGTCAGGAGGGCTTTCCACATTCATATGTCATCTAGCATTATCTTCCCTCTGTCCCCTTGATGGGGTTCAGACTCTGGGAGCCTCCTAGAGCTCCCCTTGTATCTCCCCATTTAATCTGGCTTCTCTTACTCTAATCTTCCCATTTGTTCCGGCAGTCGCGGGAAGCCCATGGGCTTTTCATTATCATTTCAGGTCTCTTGCACTCCCCACCCTTGATCCCATCAAAACCCCATTCCCCAGGCTGCCATCAAGATCTGTATACATTCCCATACTGCCCCTATCAAGATCTCTGGATTGCCCACCTGCTTCCTGCCCAAACCCTCCATTGTCTGATATCTCCTGATAGCCTCCAGCTATTTCCAGCTTTTGACCCTCCTTGGACTTCTCCTCAAGACCCTTCCTAAACTCCTCCTCCCATCGCCCTGGAATACCAGACCGCCCCCCCCTCCCAGATCCCTCCTGTACTCTTTTCTGTATTTAAGTTCCATCCTGCCTCCACAAAGGCGCTCAGATTCAATCCAGCTCAGGTACTGTTTAGCTGGGGTTCTATCTGGCCCGCTTGTGAATACAAGTGTCACAAATACTCAGGCTCCTTAAGAGGCAACCCAATTGGCAAATTCTTAATAAACTGTTTTCTTTGGCTTTAAGAAAGTTTGAGTCGAATTCATTCGAGCACGACCCGGACTGTCCGTATTTTGGGGTCCACTGACCTCTTTTTGAAAACTGGGTTAGTGTGTGCCTAGGTCTCTGAACTTTCTGGGCGCTAGAGAGTTAGAGACTCAGGTTGGCAGTCCAGAGGCCGTGTTTGTGGCCGTGGACCTGGGCATACCCTCCAAAGCACAATTCTCTGAACTTTCTGGGCACTAGAAGGTTAGGGAAACGTCAGTTAAGTGGGTGCCCAATTCTCAAATCTGGGAAAACGCGGTTATTTCTGTCCTCTTGTTTTTTTCTCTCGAGGCTTACTTGCACATCCTTCTTTTAGGAGGGAGAGGACTTCCAGCCCCATAGGAAAAAAAAATGGGTCAAAATTCATCAATCCCAAGGAATTCACCTCTTGGTTGCCTTTTACAAAATTGGAAAAAAATTTTAACTTCTCTAAAGACCTTAAAAAGAAAAAGTTGATATTCTTTTGCAACACACTTTGGCCTCAGTATCACCTGGAGGACAACAAAGTGTGGCCCATATTTGGGACCTTACAATGTAATATTCTTTTACCGTTACAATTATATTGCCTCCAAAAGGGAAAATGGATAGAAATACCTTACATAAGGGCCTTTGTCGAACTCTCTCAGGACCCCATTCTCAGAACAGATTGTAAGATGCTTGTAGCTAGAGCCGTCTCACAAAAGGGAAATGAGGGTGAATTGGATGTTTTGGATGACCCCCTGTTTATGGCTTCTAGGGTCTCAACCTCACTTCCTCCACCTCCATTACCACCAGCCCAACCTCCTCCACCCCTACCCCTCCTGAGACCTTCTCCAGCTCCCCAGCCTCCTACTGCTCCCCCACACCCCTTGAGTCCTTCCACCTCCCCCTCAGCCACCTCGACTCCAACCTTTCCTTTGCCCCAACCCCCTCCAATTCCCGCCTCATTTGCCTATCCTGTAAACTGTGCTTCCCCCCTCTTCGGTAACCCCTGCTCAGTTCCCAGCCACTGGGTCTTGCTGGGGTGCCTCCTCTGCAGCCCCTCCTGCTGGGGCAACACTCACTCAGGTCCCAGGCCCCACCCCCATGGCAGTTGCTACAGTATCACTGCCTGTAACCCACCCCTTCTTGGGGACTCTGCCTCAGTCCCCAACTATGGGTCTTGCTGGGGTGCCTCCCTCTGCAGCCCCTCCTGCTGGGGCAACACTCACTCAGGCCTTAGGCTCCCCTCCCGTGGCACTCTCTGGGGCATCTCCGCCTTTGATCCCTACTATCTTTCCCCTTGCCAGTCATACCCTCTGACCCTGCAGCCTAATCCAGGTCAGCAGGCATTCCCCAACCCCTCCCTCACAAGAAGTGGAACTTCCTATCTCGCTCCATCAACCCCTTTCCCACTGGGTCCTCTGGGCTATTTCCCTTGAGAGAGGTACCCACCCAACCCAGCGGGACAACCAGGCTGCAGGCTCCGTTCTCTCAGATCTCACCCTGATTAAAGAGAAAATGGTGAGATACGAGGGGAGCTCAAGGAGACTCCCAGAGTCTGAACCCCATCACCCTCACCCTAATTATCTCAGGTTTCTGTTTGACCTATGCTTACAAGTCTGAGGATCTTTTTTCTTGACAAAATAGGTATGAGAAAGGATATAGTTCTACCTTCTGTCCGTTATTTATCATCATCCCAAGGAGGGGTCCTTTCCCTGCCTTGAGCTTCCTTTTTTTCCTAACAGGTTAAAAACAAAAGTCCTTTTGTTAGCCTCATTACTTCAAGTTTCAATTCATAGTGGACTTTACAGGAATGTGCTACTTTTATGTTCGTGCTCAGTTACCTGCCCCTTGGTCTTGTACACATACTTCTAAAAATATGAATTTCATTGGTTTCTTTAGAAAAGGTCCCTTTTCCTTCCTCACTGAAATGAATTCAGAATGTATTACTACTATTTTCCCATCCCTCTAGAACATATTTCCTTTTAGAGTCTCAGACCGCGGGATCCTACAAATCAAGCCATGTAGGACATTCACCTCCCTTGAAGGGGAAGGTAAATTGCCATAAACCTTCAAAGTTAGAAATACCAAACAAAAAGTTTGTAGTCGGGATGGACTAGGGTGCTTCCAACAGAAAGGGACCAATTCCATAGGAAATGGTCCAATCTACCCCCTGCCTCCATGAAGACTCAATGACTACTTCGCAAATGACTCCCAGCCCTGGTCCTTGTCCTGATCTCTAGTCATGTCTATTGGACCTGTCTAACTGGATGACCTATAAACGTCTCAAACTCAACATGTCCAAAACAGAACTCATCTTACCCCTGCCCCCTAATCAAAACCAGAAGTCTTCATAATTTTTCACAGGTCTAGAGAGTATGTTCCTCTTTTCTCCCTTCCCTGCCTCTTAGAATCCTTCAGTTCCTTCAAAGCTTACCTCAAGTGCTATCTCCTTTATGAGGTCTTTCCTTATCCCCTCCAGCTGCTTGTGCTTCTTTTCCATCTTGCTGAAATTACCTTGTATCTACTCTGTATATGTTTTATGTATACTTACATATTGTATGGGCCTCTAGGTGGTGAAGCAGAGTGCCAGATCTTAAATCAGAAAGACTCTTCCTGATTTCAAATCTGACCTTAGAAACTTACTACCTGTGTGACCCTGGAAAAATTACTTAGCCCTGTTTACCTCAGTTTCCTTATCTGTAAAATGAACTGGAGAAAAATGGCAAACCATTCCAGTGTCTTTGCCAAGAAAATCCAAAATGGGGTCATGAAGACTTAAAACACAACTGAACAAGAACTATGTATTAAATATATTTATATCCTGAGAGAGGAGCTGAATTATGTCATATAATTCCTGACATTCTCACTATAAACAAGTCCAGAGGGAAGAAGGACATTATAATTAAATGGTCCCCCTTGCTGAAGCAAAGCAAAGTTGGTTCTCTGTTATACCAAAATGCAACAACTACTTTATTGAGATATGTGATCATTTTGTATGGAATGATCATAATAAGGCTTGCATAAAGAATACCACTTAAAAATAAATGCTACTTTTGCATCAACATTGTTTACAGAGGATAGTGGTGAGGGGAGGGGCAAGGAGGGAGAGAAACTCTACCAAGGACTCAGTAAGAGTCTCCAGGTTAAATCACTGTATTTGGATAGTTGATGACTTCCAGGCAAAGGTGGGAATGGGTGAGGATGGTGAAAAATACATTGGAACATAGGTCAGAAAGAAGGAACGAGAGAAACCAATAATTTATAGACCACATGGAAGTCTCACAATTTTGTATTATGAATATTTTCTTCAAGAAGATAATTGCTAGGTACTGGACTTGAGCACTGAATAACGTCACAAAAACGAAACTGGTTATATTTTAACACCCAGGAAAAAACTCATCCTTAATGTGGGAATCATCCCTTAATCAGCAGTATGTCAGACCACCGACTTGTTAGAGCAAAGATCCAAAGCTAGAAAGAAAAGTAATAATGAGGAAAAGATATGGCATATAACGGAAACAATTCAATCCTGAACTATTTTAAAAGTATAATTAAATTAACATGACTGATAAATTAAAATACAGCAGGCAAAAATTATCATTTAATTCAGGAGTTTATATAATAACAAGGAGACAAAAAGCCTTAAAAGCCCTTTCATCAGCAAACACTTGTCTTATTTGACAAGTGGAAAGAGAAATTGGCCAAAGGCAGCACTGTATTAGAACATAAAACATCTCATGGCAAAGGATGATGGATGCCTGGCACGTAGTAGGTGCTATATAAATGTTAGCTATGGATTCAGTCAGTAGCATTTGAGTGGAAAGAAGTGAAGATGGTTTGACTAATCCAGGATTGTGATTTGCTCATTAGAGTAGAGGAGCAAAGGATTCAAGAGTAAAGGAAACTTTAGAGTTAAAGTGGTTAACCAAAGGGTTAAAAGTAGAAAGGGAAGAGTTATACCAGAGCAGGGGTATGATATGGGATTGTACTAAGGGGTGGAAGAATTGGGGATCCTGGTGGAGGACAAAGAATAGGTTTAGGAGAAGTAGACTTTCAAAAGTTTTTGACCAGGGACATGAAAAAAATCTGTAGATTTTAAGATTTAAAAATGTAAGTACTGCATTTTGTGTCTAAGTTGGAGTGTGTCATGGAAATTGAGATTTGAGAATTAATAAATTAGTGTTTGAGGGAACATCAACGTACATGTTAAAATCTTTTAGTATAAGGGTAGGAACTGGAATGGAAAGGAAGATTGTGAGACCAGAGCTGAACTTCTTGAGAAGGGAGAGGCAATTAACTGCCATAAGGATATAGACTGGGTGATAAATTTGGGTAGTTGGTGATGGTAGCATTGTTTAGTCATTTCAGTTACATTTGACTCTTTGTGACCTCATTTGGGGGTTTTCTTGGGCAGAGATACTGGAGTGGTTTACTGTTTCCTTCTCCAGCTCATATTGCAGATGAGGAAACTGAGGCAAACAGGATGAAATGACTTGCCCAGAGTCACACAGCTAGCAAATGTCTAAGGCCAGATTAGAATTCGTGAAGAGGAGTCTTCCAGTTTCCAAGCGCAGTTCTCTATCCACCATGCTGCCCTAAATTTGGTTAGCATGAACCTCAAATTAAGAGAGGTAGCTGAGTAAAAACACCAAAGGAAAAGTCTAGTAGTGGTGGTGGGATGCAGAGAGTATTCCAACTTCCAGGACCATGTTTCAGAGGGTATGAGAGAAGCTGCGGTCAGTAGTATAGAGAATGACCAAGAATACAGTGTCATTCAGAGGGGCCTATGATTCCATTAATGCCAGAAGATGAAAGGAACATGAGAAGAAGAGATGAAAATGAAGATATTGGTGAAATGGGAACTCCAAGGAGCATAATAGAGGGGGCTGTGAACAGGTGTAGAACTGAGATATATGACACGGAGAGGAAGTGAAGATTAGAGAGGGAAGTGTTTCCTTTTAGTCAACTGACAATCAGTATCATAAGGGTTGGGAAGTAAAATAGTAAGTATAATAGTACATGTCTGTACCAAAGATCATTGAATTATGAGGTCATTGAAAATTCATAATGTTTCTGAAGGAAGGAAACACCAAAGACCTCAGACCTTATGTATATATTTATATACGGAGTCCATAGAGCATCAGCAACCTTTTATCTATGTTGCTTACTTTCTCCTTTACACAAAAAAGATACATAAATTGAGGACCCCCTCAGCCAGGATATTAATAGGAAACAGGATGGCTTTCATAAGTGAATATTCTACCACAGATCACCTGACAATTGAGATCACCTGACAATTGACTGAAAGGCTTAGAATATAAGGTCCCACTGTGCCTATTGTTGTAGATTATGAAAAACATTTTATTCAGTAGAGCAAAATCCTGCCTTGGAGTAACTGTTCTAACATGTGTCTTCTATCCATACATCAAAATCATTCAAAATTCATTGAAAGACAAATAATTCTATTAAACGATACTGATCATAAATATCAGGGGACACATAAAATAGGGATATGTTTGCTTGGCAAAAGTGTTTGCTACTTTGGTGAAGGAAATCCATCACAGAGTCCAAGCTGATGTCTTCCAGATGATCCTGTTTCCATATACCACTGTGGTGGTTGCATTAAACCCCAAAATTTTGTAGAATCTCCTAGAGATGAGGTGTATTGGGTAATGAAGACCCCAAAATACGGACAGTCCGGGTTGTGCTTGAATAAATTCGACTCAAGCCTTCTTAAAGCCAGAGAAAACAAAAGTTTACTAAGGATTCACCTAATTGGGTTGCCTCTTAAGGAACCTAAGCATTTGTAACGCTTTGGGCCAGATAGAATCCTAGTTAGATAGGGTCTAAGCTGGATTGAATCTGAGCGCCTTCATGGAGGCAAGGTGGGACTTAAATACGGAAAAGAGTATAGGAGGAATCTGTGGGTGGGGGATGGGGGTGTGGTAGTCCAGGGTGATGGGAGGAGGGGTTTAGGAAGGGTCTTGAGGAGAAGTCCAAGGAGGGTCAAAGGCTAGAAACAGCTGGAGGCTATCAGGAGATACCAGACAATGGAGGGTTTAGGTGGGAAGCAGGTGGAGCAATCCAGATCTTGATAGGGGCAGTATGGGAATGGACACAGATCTTGATGGCAGCCTGGGGAATGGGGTTTTGATGGGTTCAAGGGTGGGGAGTGCAAGAGACCTGAAATGATAATGAAAAGCCCATGGGCTTCCTGAGACGGCCAGAACAAATGGGAATATTAGAGTAAGAAAGGTTAGATTAAGGGGGAAGATTCAAGGGGAGCTTGAGGAGGCTCCCAGGGTCTGAACCCCATCATTAGAAGACACTCATTGTCACTCAAAAGAAGTTTCATCTGTCCATCCACACAGGAAAGATCAAATAGAGTTTTTTAAAAAGACTATTGCCTGGATTATGACATGCAGTTGAATATACAACTTATACAGCTTTCCCGTCAGCATGCATTTTTGAGATAGACTATACCAATAGACAATGAGTTGGACCAAGAAACATACGGAAGGATTTCTGGATTGCCTTTAGGAAATTGCAAATCTCTGTTGACTCTAAACTTCTCCCTGAAGCGAATGCTCACCTATTTAATGTCAATATTCATCTAATGCTGTTGGCTACAGATATATGACAACCATCTCCAAAGAACTGAAAATGAATATCCCACAAATGGCAAGAGGGAGGCACATGATAGCAGAGTTATAACATACAACCAAGGTGGAGAAAATGTTGATAGGAAGAAAAGATGGACTGGTCACATGACAGAGAGTGAAGGCTGACAGTCAGACAATACAAGTGCTCTACTAGCATCCTAACATCAAGACAAGGCAGCAAGGAACCCCCTGGAGTGAATTTATGGAAGGAAATGGGCAAGAGTAGCACAGGACATGCAGACTTGAATATGTTGCAATCTGTGTTAATACTGGCAACAACCCCCAGCTCAATGAGCTCACAGATTTATTTGCATATTTGAGAGAGTATACGTTGTTTCCCCCAATATAAGGTAAACTTTTTAAGAGTAAGTACTTTCATTTTTTGTCTTTGCATTCCTTTTTATGTATTTAATTATTCATTAGTTAATCAATTTATTTGTTTTCAATTTTCAACAATCACTTCCATATGTGTTAAATTTTCTTCCCCTCCCTCCCTCCCCAAGACGGCATGCAATCTTATATGGCTCCTATATGTCCATTCTTATTAAACACATTTTCACATTAGTCTCATTGCATAGAAGAATTAAAACAAATGGGAGAAACCATAAGAAAAACCAAAACAACAAAAAAAAACCATGACACAAGAGAAAACAGTCTGCTTCATTCTGCATTCTGATTCCATAGTTCTTTCTACGGATATGGATGGCATTTTGCCTCAAGAGTCCTTTGGGAATGTTTTAGGTCCTTGAATTGCTGTGAAGGTCTCAGTCTGTCAGAAATAGTGCTTACCCACGTTGGCTTTTACTGTGTAGAAAGTTCTCCTCGTTCTGTTCATTTCAATCAGCATCAGTTCATACATCTTTCCAGGTTTTTCTGAAGTCCACCTGTTCATTATTTCTTATAGCATGATAGTATTCCATTACATTCGTATACCACAACTTGTTCAGTCTTTCCCCAATTGATGGGCATCCCCTCGATTTCCAGCTCTTTTTGTGGTAGCCAAGAACTGGAAATTGAGGAAATGTCTTTGCATTCCTAACACCTAGGAATATTTCTTCGTTAATTTCTGCCCCACTTCTTGTCTTGTGTGAATTATAAGAGCATCTCTACTGCTATTCTTTTAAACTTAAAGATCTTTGTTAATATAGCTACGTTAACTAATAGATCTATTAATTCAGATACTATTCACTAAACCCCTCTACCACCTTTCTTTATTCTTTATTCAAATCCCACTCTCTAGTCATTGGGAAAATGTATCTGAATAGGTGGTCCCTATACAGTCAATCAGTCAGTAAACATTTATTAAACATCTGTGTGCCAAGCACCATGCCAAGTGCTAGGGATACAAACAAAAGACAGTCTTCGCTCTCAAAGAGCTCATAGTCTAATGGAGGAGATAACATGTAAAATGGATCCTCAAACAAGGGAGCACAAAAGGGCAACAGACTTCGACAAATTGCATGCTGTCATACTGGATTGTTTATATCAGTTCATGTTTATTATGCTAAGCAGGCCTTAAGACCCTAGCAGTAGCGAGCATACCTTGTCCATATCAATTTTGTTTACCTTTATTCATTAATTACTTGAGAGGAGTTTTTACTGAATTAAACTCTATATTTTCTGTATTTCCTCTATCCCTGAGATAGGAAATATTCATTAAAATCAGTTTTTTTTCTTGTGTGTTGACTAGCTTTGCTGATTAGTTTAGAACTTCCAGAGCATAGATATCAGATATCCTTTCTCCCCCACAGAACTTAGGACAGGGTTTTATACATAGAAGAGCACTTAGTCCAGAATTTTTGGCAGATTGCTAAAAATATATGCATTAGGGATCCAACAGCTCTACAATATCTAACCCCATTGTAATTTGTCTTTTATTATCAATCCATGTCAACAAAGTTAAGTACTTCTAATTTACCCATATAAAGTTTAGCATGATGATGTTATATTGAGTACATGAGAGACGGGCCTTATGAAGATAGGAAGGAATTAGGAATAAAGGATGGGACAGAAGTGATGATGTTTAAGGGTGCTGAGGACCCTGAAATACTGACACACTAGGTCCTGCTTGAATGAGTTCAACTCAAGCCTTCTGAAAGACAAAGAAAAACAAAGTTTATTAAATATTCACTATCTTGGGGTTGGCTCTGAAGGAGCCTAAGCATTTGTAACGCTTATATTCACAAGCAGGCCAGATAGAATCCCAGCTAGACAGAGTCTGAGCTGGATTGAATCTGAGTATCTTCATGGAGACAAGATGGAACTTAAATACAGAAAAGACCATAGGAGGAATCTGGGGGTGGTCTGGTAGTCTAGGGTGATGGGAGGAGGGGTTTAGAGAGGGTCTTGAGGGGAAGTCCAAGGAGGCCGAGGGTTGGAAACAGCTGGAGGCAATCAGGAGATATCCGACAATGGAAGGGTGGGTGGGAAGCAGGTGGGGCAATTCAGAGATCTTGATAGGGGTTGTATGGGAATGAATTCAGATCTTGATAGGAATGATCAGCAGCCTGGAGAATGGGGTTTTTATGGGATCCAGTCGTGGAGGTGCCGCAGAGACCTGAGCATAGTGATAAAGAAAAGCCCATGGGCTTCCTGAGACTGCCAGAACAAATGGGAAGATTAGATTTGAGTAAGAAAGGCCGGATTAAGTGGGAAGATTCAAGGGGAGCTCAAGGAGGCTCCCAGAGTCTGAACCCCATCAAAAGGAGAATAGGGGCAGCTAGGTGGCATGGTGAATAGAGAACTGGGCTTGGAATCAGGAAGACTCATCTTCATGAGTTCAAATCTGGTCTCAGACCCTAGTTATGTGACCCTGGGCAAGTCACTTAACCCCATTTACCTCAGTTTCCTTATCTATAAAATGAAGGAAATGACAAATCACTCCAGTATCTTTGCCAAGGAAACCCCAAATGGAGTCAAAAAAAGAGTCAGAAGTGACTGAAAACAGCTGAACAACAATAACTGAATTTGGAATCCAGAACTTAGTAAGTTCACCGTTTTTAAATCATCCCTGCCTCAAGGACTCCTGTAGGGTTCTTTGTTTCTATGGCACCCAGCACTCCAGAACACCAAGAAACCAGGGTCCATAGAAAAGAAGATTCTATTCCTTGTCTCACTGAATTTTCTATGTTTCCTTTTTCCTCCTTGCCCTGCCTGAGGCACAGGACCCAGTTGAGCTAAAAGAGGAGCCTGCACTCCCAATTTCTCTATGGAAATAAGGCAGCAGACAGTTGGGAACAACACCTGCAGGGATAGGGAAAAGGGATCAAGAAAAGGTTGAAATTTGCCTCTTCATCTGATCCTGAGTTACACTAGAAATTATTATATCCCATCTTCAACTTGCATCATGGAAAATGTGGAGACAGAGCATATTTTTAAAAAAATTGGAGACACTGTAGATGGCATAATTGTTTTGGAAATAGGTGAGGAACTTGTGGTGTGGAGTGGGGAGGTAAAAGAAAGAGAGGGAACTGGGGAAAATCAAATTAGAGAAAGGCAGATTTGTGTGCAGTATTAAAAATTAGGCTAAAAACACATACAGGCAGAACAAGAATTAAGAGTTGTGGGTTGGAAAAAGATGGAGTTGAGAATGCTATGAGAAGAAAGGGATGCGGTCAGAGGAATAGTGAGAAAGTCTGAATTTTGACATTAAATTATATGTCAGTTGAATGGAATCCACTAAGTAGGTATATCTTACTGTAAACTTATTCTGAGTAGGGATTATTTCATTTTCCTGTATCCCCAAAGCCTAACACAGTGTCTAGCACATAGCAGGTACCCAATAAATATTTGTTTGATTGAAGGAAAATTAACATTAAAAATGGAAACTTATAAAAAACATTATTAACATTATAATAGGCTTCTACAGGAAAAAACAATAATACAATTCATCATGGGAGTTGATGTCACTATGATTAAAATGGCCATGGGCAAAATCAAGCCTAGATAGCCACATAAGAGGTGAATTTAGTAGCAATAGTTACCTGTATTAGACTGCTTTGGTACTAGTCTGTCCCACTGAGTGCTCTCATGAGACACCTTGGTGTAGTACTTTTTGGTTTTCTTGGCATTCTCAAACCCTCAAACTCAAACTTGGACCATAGGGATCTGGAGAAGGGGAATAGAGGGAAAGAGCCAGATGTTTTGAGATGTGGTTCAAAATAAGTGGGTGATATCTTGATGTCCCTCGGCTCCATTCAAGGCAGATGACTTGGAAGAGGATGCATAGAAATCTTGTTCAAAGGGCACAGGAAGAGGGTGGTATGGTTGTTTGAGGAGCTATCTATAGAATCTCTCTGAGTTTACAGATGAGTCACTAAGTGGAGATTCTTTGCCTGTTTCTTCTCTTTACCTGCCCACCAGTCATTCTTTTTGATGACTGAAACCAATAAGAACAGGGGAAGGCCTGTGGAAAGAGCAGGGATAGAGATAAGGTCAAAAGACATGGCCAAAGAGAAGAGGGGAAAAGACAAGGATGACAAGAGAAGCACAGAGGAAGAGTACCTCTTAATCAGGGAATAAATTAATACCTAGGCCCCAAGTCCTGTCAGCTATGTAAAGACTTACTCTAAAGACATGCTGTCCTACAAGATAGCAAAAGATGAGTGGCAACTTTGGTGGAAGGAAAGAAAATGTGTGGCACTTTTTGGTAGGATTCATGCTGAGGAAATTCTTCAACTTGGTTCCCCAAGGGCTTAAGACAAAAAGCATCCCATTTTGACTGACTAATAAGCTGAATAGAGAGAAAGAATGAGTTGGGTGACTAAATCGCGTAGACTTTGGCTCTTCTGCAATTATATCAGGCTCTAGGGGTGAGGAAGATGATCCTTGAGTAACATCTTCCTTCTGATCTAAAGACATGGGAGTTGTGGAGCCTGTATATAAATTGAGTGGGAGAAGGGTGAAAACAGCAATTGATTTGGGAATATGATCTTTTGACCCCCAGGGATCTGGTTAAGGCTTTCAATATGACTGTTAATTTTTCTAATAGTGAACAATTCTTATATCCCTAGTATAAATCCAAGATTTCTTGAATAAATCCCTGTAGTCTTTTTGACAGGGTATTATTTAAAATTTTAGATTTTTTGATAGTTAAATGTTGGTTGATTTCCTAATGCTGAGCCATCCTTGCATACCTGGTATAAATCCAACTTGGTCATAATGAGTGATTTCTTGGGTAGACTTGGACACGAAGGATTTCTTCTATAGTCTTTTTTGATGGAACTTTGTCAAACAATTTTTAATCAGTAGACATTAATGATATTGGCCTAGAGTTTTCCTTTCATATTTTGCCCTTCTTAGTTTAGGTAATAGGATTATATCTGTCTCACAAAAGGATTCTGGTAGGGTGATTTCTTTCTCAGATTTTGAGAATAATTTTTATGGTATGGGTATTAATTGTTTTTTAAAAGTTTTCTAGATTCTCTTGTGAATTCATCATGACCAGGAATTTTTTCCCCTACAGTTCCTTTACAGTTAGTTTTCTTTTCTTTTCTAAGTTGGATTATTTAAGATCTCTATCTGATCTTCAGTTTGGGTATTTTATATTTTTGAAGATATTCTTCTGTTTCTTTTATGTTCATGGTTTTGTTAACATATGACTTGCATAATAGGTTTTGATTATTCCTTTTATTTATTCTGATTTCATATTACTCATTACTATATTGCTGATTTGATTTTCTTTCCTCTTTTGAATCAGATTAACTAAAGGTATTGGCAATTTTGTTAATCTTTTAAAAGAACTAACTTTGTTTTATTTTTCATTTATATAAATTAATGCTGTGCAGTTTATCTATTTTCCTTTAATTTTTATATCTCCTCTTTTGTGCTTATTTTGGATTCCTTTATTTGTTAGCTTTCTAATGTTTATGTGTCTATTCAGTTCATTAATCCTATATTTTCCCATTTTGTAAATGTGTTTTTATAGAGATATGATTTTTCCCCAGAGGAGTGCTTTAACTCCATACTAGAAATGTTGGTATGCTGTCATTATCCTTTTCTTTCACACAGCTATTTATTGTTTCTGTGATTCGTCCTTTGATAACACTCACCTTTTAGGATTTTGTTGTTAAATCTCTATTTGGGTCTGTGTCTTTTGTTTGTAATCCCTGACCCAATAACTCATTTTATTGCATGATGATCTATAAAGGAAGTAATTACTAATTACTCTCTCTGCCTTTTTACATTTGTTTGTAATACCCATGCCCTAATATGTGGTTACTTTTTGTAAAAGTTCTATGTATGGCTGAGAAATACATGTATTCTTTTGCAGTCTCATTTAGAAAACACTAGATGTGTCAATTTTTCCAGTAATTGTTCAGTTCTATATTTCTCCCTTTGTTTATCTGTTAGATTTATCCAAAACTGAGGGAGAGATACTGTAATCTCACATGACTATTATTTTGTTGTATTCTTGTAGCTCAGTTAATTTTTCCTTTATGAATTTGGATTCTAAAGCATTTGGAGCATATAGCTTTAATACTGATTCCAGTTTATTATCTATGGTTCCTTTCAACATAATGTAGCTTTCTTGTTTAATCCCTTTTTATTTTTTGAATATTTATTTTTGCTTTGTCAGACAGCATAATCCTAACTCCTGATTTGTTGGATTCACTTGATGCATAATAATTTTTTTTTCCTATTTCTCAGTTTTATTCTATGTAAGCCTTTGCTTTTTTAAATATGTTTCTTAGAAGCAACAGATTGTATGGTTTTATTTTCTTATCCAATATGTTAATTTTTTCATTTTGTTGGATTGTTCAGTCTATTCGCATTTAAAGTTTAAAGAATTAGGTTTAATTTCCTTCATTTATCTCTAAAATTAGGAATTTTTCAAGTTATGATTTTACCCCCCTCTTCCACTGTAAACACAGTACTACGTCTCTTTTGTTACATTTGCTTAATCTTTAATAAAGAGACTGTATTTCCACTGGTTCTTTTCCCTTCACCCCCGAGTGCTCCTTTCCATGTTACCCCTTTCCATTTGGAGATTTGCTTATTAGCCCATTTTCCCCCTGCTTTTATCTGATTATTTAATTCTTCACTTCTCTTTTTCTTCTCAATCAAGCAGAATCTGCCTTCCTCTTTTGACCTTCAACTTGTCCTGTTCATTCCTTTTTCAATTTTCATTTTCTGCAACCCTTTCCAGAGATTTCTCTTCTTCATTCTCTTTATAATCCACCCTCCCTCATTGGGATGTTGGGTGTGTTCAGGGAGGACCAATACCCCTTGATGTGATGGCTGCTGATCCCTTTTCAGTGCTCTTTCCACCTTTGGTCTCCACTTGTTCCCCCCGACTCTTACCTCTAGCTCCAAGAAGCTGCAGCATGTGCAGCGATCACATCCCGGTAAATCATTTTGGCAGATGGGCCAGACCAGCTTGAGGGTAACCAAGAATTCTCAAACCCATTGGTGAGTTAGGGGTGTGTCTACCCCAAGTATATGAAGATTTCCCTTGGTGGAATGGGCAGATGAGAACAGCTAGTTCCAATGGCCATGAAAGCAGGTGAAGCAGGTGATGTGGAGTGCATAGAGCTTGGTTAGACACCGGATATGCCAAGGTCATCCACTGCATCCTGGGCCATCACCCAGAGTCTTGACTCTGCCCTGCCACTGGACTGTGATGATTCTGGAGGAGAGAGTGAGGCTGACGAATTCGTACAACTCTGCCTCATTTAAATACAATTTATGCACAAATCAAGACATCACCCGTACCTTTTTACTATTATATCTCAAGGTCCTATGGCAACAGGCAAGTGATAAAGCAGCAGGTGTGACTACACTAGGAGCTGTAGTCACAACCCTGCACACTGGTGGACCAGGCCATAGGGTCCTTTCTCACTGGAAGCAGCAATGGGACTCAGCAGCCCCCTGGGTATCTGAGCAACCTTTTAAGAATTGCCCTGCTCACCTCCTGGTGTAAGGAAAGGGGCTAGAAAATGTGCCCTAAACATTGTCTGTTTACCCAACCCTGGCCTGATTACTGTGGCAGGTGAGGAATCTCACTCTGTGGTCGACACACAAAGAAATGTACAAAAGGTATAAAAAACATCTGCAAAGATGATTCCACTTACCCTCGGCACATGGAACGTGTGCACTCTTATAGACAATACAAAACCCAGTTGACCTAAAAGACGAACTGCTCTTGTTGCAAGAGAACTCAACAGCTATCACATCCAAACAGCAGCCCTGAGTGAAACAAGACTGGAAAATGAAGGCCAGCTTATTGAAGTTGGAGCTTGATACACATTTTTCTGGAGTGGCCACAGTGAGGGGAGCACCATGTAGGTTTTGCAATAAAAACTAATCTAGTCAGCAAGCTGGTATGCCTGCCGAAAGGAGTGAATGACAGGTTCATGACAATGTGATCGCCACTTGTAGGAAAACGCCATGCCACTATCATCAGTGCCTATGCTTCCACCATGATGAACCCTGATGTGGTCAAAGAAAAATTTTATGAAGACCTAGAGACCCTTATCCTCAATGTGCCAAAAGAGGACAAGTTTATAATTCTGAGTGACTTTAAGCTAGAGTAGGCTCAGACTACCAGACTTGGCAGGGAATCCTAGGGTGTAATGGAGTTGGAAACAGCAACAGCAAGGATCATTTTCTGCTGAAGACTTGTACTCTCCTGACCTTCTCATTATCAACACTGTTTTTCATTTACCTAAACACAATAAAACTTGATGGATGAACTCTCACAGCAAACATTGGCATCTAATAGACTATGTGATTATAAGGAAAAGAGACAGACAAGATGTAAGAGTGACAAAGGCAACGTGTGGTTCAGAGTGCTGGACTGATCATAGACTTATCCTTTTCAAGCTAAATATTTGCATTCATCAAAAGCACCACCCCTAAGACAAAATGACTACCAAAAGAATTAATGTCAACAAATTAGAGCTCTTCTCTGAGCATGAACAGTTTGTTGGTAACTTGGAGGAAAAGCTGAGCCAACACACAGCTGGCAACAGTGGAGCAGCAAAGGAGTGGGCAGCTCTCAGAGATTTGGTGTACAGCACTGTATCTGCTCATCTGGATCAGAACACTGTCAAACACCAAGACTGGTTTAATGAAAATGATGGGGAAATTCAGAATGCTAAATGAAAAATAGGATTCACCAGCAGGATAGTTCATCCATCCCTAAGAAGGCAGCATTTAGTTCCATCAAAAGGAAAGTACAAGCAAAGCTTAGAGACATGCAGGATTCCTGGCTCAATAAGAAGGCAGATGAAATTCGGTTTTATGCTGATAGTAACAATCTGAAGTGCTTTTATGATTCCCTGAAAGTTATTTATGGACCAAAAACTTATGGCATCACAACTGTTCAGTGCTGATGGAGTCACATTGATTAGTAATAAGGACATGATCCTGGAGAGATGGGCTGAACATTTCCATAGTGTTCTCAACAGATCATCATCAACCAATGCTGAGGCCATTGACCGTTTACCTCAGGTTGAAATCAGTCCCTCCTTAGCTGAACTTCCAAGTGAAGAAGAGGTTTTGAGTGTCATCAGGCTCCTTTCATGTGGCAAAGCACCTGGTACTGATTCTATTCCAGCTGAGATTTACAAGGTAGGGGGACCATGGCTTCTAAAAAGCTGACTGAAATTTTCCAGGTTATATGGCAAGGGGAAGTTATCCCCCAGGAGTTCAAGGATGTCTCCATTGTCTATCTCTAGAAAGGTAAAGGGAATAGAGCATCCTGCAACAATCACAGGAGGATCTCTCTCTTAGTCATTGCTGGCAAGATTCTTGCTAGAGTCCTCCTTAATAGGCTGATCTTTCACCTGGAAGATGATCATATACCTGAGAACCAGTGTGGCTTCAGAAAGAGCCAAGGAACAGTCAATATGGTGTTTGCTGCCTGACAACTCCAAAAGAAAAGTCAGGAGCAGAAGCAGAGTTCTGTACACAACGTTTTTAGATCTGACCAAAGCCTTTGCCACTGTTAGTCATGAGAGCTTATGAAAAATTACATCAAAATTTGGTTGCCCAGAGAAGTTTGTATTGTATTATATGTCAATTTCATGATGGCATGTTTGCCCAGGTTCTGGATAGTGGACAGTGCTCTCGTGCTCTTCCAGTCACCAATGGAGTGAAACAGGACTGTGTGCTTGCTCCCATGCTTTTTAGAATGACATTTTCAGTCATGATGTCAAATGCTTTCAATGAGGATGAACATGGCAGGTCAACTACTGTACTGATGGTACAGTTTGAATAGGCCACAATCTGAAAAGGCTACAAGCCAAAACCAAAGTGGAGGGAGTGTTGGTGCATGATTTTCTGTTTGCAGATGATTGTGCACTCAATGCAGCCTCTGAAGCTGAGATGCAAGGAAGTATTGATCAATTCTCTGCTGCCTGTGTGAATTTTGACCTAATAATTAATACCAAGAAAACACAGGTGCTCCATCAACCACCACCACACCATCCATCTGTGGAAATCATCAGTTACAACAAATGGAGAAGTTTTGAATGCTGTGGATAAATTCACTTACCTTGGTAGTGTACTTTCCAGGGTTGTAAGCATTGACAGTGAAGTTGATGCACGCGTTGCCAGAGCTAACTCAGTGTTTGGGAGACTCCGAAGAAAAGTTTGGGAGAGAAGAAGTATTAGACTGACTACCAAACTGAAGATCTACAGAGCTGTTGTGCTGACTTCATTGTTGTATTCCTGTGAAACATGGACAATCTACCAGCACCATGCCAGGAAACTGAATCACTTCCATTTGAACTGTTTTAGGAAGATTCTGAGGATCATGTGGCATGATAAGGTACCAGACACTGAGGTCCTTGCTGAAACTACACTGCCAAGCATTCAAACTGTGCTTCAGATAGTGCAACTCCGATGGCTGGTCATGTTGTTCAAATACAAAATGTATGCTTGCCAAAAAGACTATTTTATGAAGAACTTGCATGAGGCAGGCAATCATATGGTGTCCAGAAGAAGTGATACAAAGACATTCTCAAGGTCTCTCTCAAGAACTTTGGATTTGATTGTTTGACATGGGAGACACTGGCACAGGACCGCTCAGCAGAGTGTGCCCATATCTGAAAGGGTGATGTGCTCTTTGAGCAAAGCAGAATTGAAACAACACAAAGGAAATGTAGGATGTGCAAATGTGGAGAAACTACCCCAAATGTTCATACAGAGTATCTGTGCCCTATTTGTGGTAGAGCATTCTGAGCCCGTATTGGTCTGATCAGCCACAGTCCTACACATTGAAACTTCACTTTATCATGGTGATGTCATTTTGGTCCTCTTTGAGACGAAGAACAACAACCAACCCAGATCCTCATTCTCTGATTCATGGTTCCTGTACTTATCTAGTCCCTCTATAGTCTCTGTATTCCTCTTGGGATCAAAATTTCTGAGGTACCTATTTTGGGTTCTTCTCTCTGTGCATCTCTGCCACTGCCTTGTAGAGTCTACTTCCCTTTCTCTCCTTTCCATTGGTGCTTCATTCCCAGAAAAATACTAATTCCTTCAGGTGATAGAGAGGACACTGCTCCAAGACTAGAGCCCTCCCTATATTCCCAATTATTTAGCCCACCAATGACCTTTGCCCTTCCTCTGATCCTTACTCATTTGCTTCAAAATCTCTGGGTTCCTGCCTTCCCACTCCCCCAGGCATCAGTTGCCTCCAAGACCCAGGTGGAGGGAGTGCTTGTGCAGGATTATCTGTTTGCAGATGATTGTGCATTCAATGCAGCCTCTGAAGCTGAGATGCAACAAAGTATGGATCTATTCTCTATTATTTGTGCTAATTTCGGCCTAACAATTAACACCAAGAAAACACAGGTGCTCCATCAGCCATCACCATATCATCCACATGTGGAACCATCAGTTACAGCAAAAGCAGAAGTTTTGAATGCTGTGGGTAAGTTCACTTACATTTATGTACTTTTCAGGGATATACACTCTGATAATGATGTTGACACATGCATTGCCAGAGCTAGCTCAGTGTTTGGGAAAAATTTTGGGGAAAAAAAGGAAAGAAGGGGAGAGGAGGTATTAGATTGACTCCCAAACTGAAGGTCTACGGAGCCTTTATGCTGACTTCATTGTTGTATGCCTGTGAAACCTGAACAGTATAGCAGAACCATGCCAGGAAACTGAATTGCTTCTATTTGAATTGCCTTGGGAAGATTCTGGAGATGACCTGGAAGGATAAGATACCAGACACTGAGGTTCTTTCTCAAACTAAACTGCCAAGCATTCAAACTCTGCTTCAGAGAGTGCAACTCCAATGGGTTAGCCACGTTGTTCAAATGTAAAATGTATGCTTGCCAAAAAGACTATTTTATGAGGGACTCACACAGGACAAGTGTTCACATAGTGGTCGGATGCAATACAAGGACACTCTCAAGGTCTTGCTTAAGAACTTTGAAATTGATATGTGACTTGGGAGGCACTGCCACAGGACTGCTCAACATGGCAGTCCCACATCAGAGAACATGCTGTGCTCTACGAGCAAAGCAGAATTGAAACAACTCAAAGGAAACACAAGATGCACAAATTTAGAGAATTCACCCCAAATGTTCACATGGACTATCTGTGCCCACTCTGTGGTAGAGCATTCCAAGCTTGTACTGGTCTGATGAGCCATAGTCAGATACACTGAAACTTAACTCTCGCATAATGATGTCATTTTGGTCCTCTTCGAGAAAGAAGAACAACAGCCAAGCAACCAAGAACTCTAGTTCTTTCCCCTACTACACCCCCCCACCCACCCAACAAGGAAGGACGAGTGGTCTCTCCAAGAACCACATCCCTGCAGACGATGCCCAGCACATCCTGTTCACCCTTCACAAAGAAATCTTTTCACCCAAAGCAGTCTTCCCCTTCTCCATCCTCCCTCCATTTCAATACGTCTTCACCCACTCACACGGCTCTCTAACCTGCTCCTTTCCTTCTGCCTTCTACAGCGCCTCTCAATTTGTTATTTTGTCCCACTGATTCACCACTGATCCACGTCTAGACATGCCACAAAGTTCAGTCTGTGGCTAAGGACTGCTCCACCATCACTTCTGCTTTGACTTCTGCCTTCACCTCTGTTCCCTTGTGTACGATTAGGCAAAAACTGAGAACAGTCTCTTAATGATCTTTCTGCTATTTCTCTGCTGCTCTTGCTTTTGCCATCTTTGGCTGCTGCATTTGGACATCACACCTGCATTTCTGTGGTCTGGGGTGTTTAAGAAACAAATGATTTCTTCAGGTCTAGTTTTCTTTCTAACAGTGTTGGCAATGACTTTTTACTTATTGAACATTCACTTTTTTTTTGTTTAAGCTCAGATTTGCAGTATCTCCACTGCTTTTCAGAACACATTATTTCATCCTCTCCTGCATTTTCTGTTAGTGCGCAATAGTCTTGTTACTTAGTTTTCTTTTGCTTTGTTTTTGAAGGTCTTTCACCCAGTTATTTATGAAATTTGTTGTTTCTCCGTGGAATTGTTCAATTTATCTGCTATGTATTTCAGAGTTTGCAGCCTTGAATTATTTTCTGGAAATTTTCTGTGGATCTAGAAGTTTTCTTGTATTATTTGCTGCATTTTAATATTCAAGTTTTTTGACTCAATGTTTTTCTGGGAGACCAATAACCCTTAACTTGATAAGGAAAATATATTTTATTGGAGAACATGTTTTCTCTTTAATGTTTTTGCTTTTTATTTTTCTTCTTCCATGTTCTTTCACTTTGTGTATCTGCACTCCCAGTCAATTGTCCTTTCTTTTGTTCTTTGATGAGACTTGCTATATCAGATTCAAAATTTTCTATTCTTCTAATTAGTCCCGGTATGCAGACCATAAGTTCTATTCTCCCAGTTCCTATTTTACTTTAAGCCCCTTAGGAACAGCATGTTGTGGTTCTGTGATCTCAAAATCTATAGGGTCCTCTGCCTTGGTTTTACTATATGCTTTGCTCTGCCCGAACTTATTCACTAGCTTCGTAGGCCATGTTTCCTTTTGCTGTTCATGTTTTCCCTGTTGGCTTATTTACTTATGCTCAATTCCTTCTTCCTTAGATCTTTGGTAATTTCAGTCTTTGTTGTTATTGTTATTTTCTCGTTTTTATTACTTTCTGACTCCTTCCCCTTTGATAACGGTTTCCTTGGGGATTGGATCTCACAGTATTTTAGCCTTATTCCACACTGGGTAAGTTTGTTCACCAGCCTAAGTCTCAGACTTGAGTGACTTTGGAGGGGCGGTACAAACCAGCCCCAACTGGATGCTGAACCAGTTCTCTTAGGCTTGGTGGAGTACTACACAACTCCACACATACCATGTCTTGTCTTGTTCCCTGTGTTCCTCAGTTCTCTGGTCCAGTGATATAGAGCCATGTTACTACTCTCTTTGCCTGGAAAAACTTCTGCCATTTAGAGTTTGGATTTCTGCAGCACTGAGAAGAGGTAAGGGTCAGAGTAGAGAGTTGGACTCATTATAAATACAGACACATGTCCTGCCCCATTCTCTCTTTATATTTGTTCCCTGTAGAACTCCTGAAGCACAAATGCTGCTTGGTGCTGGCTGTTCTGGGCTCTGGACATTTCTGCAATTTGGAGTTGAGATCCCAAACTGCAAAGCACTAGAAAGAGGGCAGGAGAAGGTTAAGGTATGGAGTTGCATTTTTGTTGCTAGCCTATGGCTCAAGTCTATTGCAATTAGGAGCATTGGGTTAAGTAAGGGAGGGGTTACTGAGTGAGTTTAAGTTAGGTGTTAGTCCATAGAGTTTTTACCTTCTTTGGGTTCTTGGTGTCCTACCTAGACCATGCAGACAGCTGAAATTGCTTTGTCTCTGGTGCATAATTCCTAGTTTGGAAAGTTTGAGAGGTTGTAAGGATCAGGGAAAATATCTAGCTTTCCATCTTGTTGATCACATGACCCAGAAGATCTATTTTAAAATTTTAAATTTATATTCATTCATCAATGATATTGGTCTGTGGTTCTCCTTTTGTGTTTTATCCTTCCCTAGTTTAGATATTGGGAATATATTTGTCTCATAAAAGGATTCTTATATTTCTCCATTATTTTCCCTTTATCTAGGAAAATAAGAGAGATGAAGAATAAGATTTGGTCTCATGGTCAAATCTACTGGGATGTGAAAGAGAAAGATGTGATCCCAAAATGTAGGGCCCCAGAGGATAGAGCATGGTAGAGGGAGGGAAAAGGCCATTTTCTAACTAAGTAACCATTTAGACCACGGGTGCTTAGATACTTTTTATGTCACTGATCCTTTTGGGTCTAGTGAACCAATACTTTCTCAGAAAAATATTTTCAAATGCATAAAATAAAAGCCATCAGATTACAAAGAAAACCAATTATATTGAAATGCATATGTATTTTTCCCCATCCATATTCCTGTATTTCCTAAAATCGGTCCATAGGCCTCAGGTTAAAACCCCTGATTTATGAATAATGGGGATGGAATTCAGAAGGAAAAAGGAAAGTGGGATCAAGAAGAAAGTAGGGATAGGATATGAGGGCTAATGTCCTGGGTATTCCTTTTTATTCACGGAAAATTGGAGGGAGGAGGAACTTGTTCTCTAGGGAGTAAAGAGAACTAGAAGGCAAAGGAGTGTTCCTGGAAAACTTAGAGCAGAAGGAGCCTGCCCAGGCACCGCACTGTGCCCTCCCAGCATCTTGGAGCAAGGAATGTGAGTGACAGTCTTCCCTCCTTTGCCATGTTATGCCTAGGGCAGGTTATGCCTAGGGGGAGATTTCAGGACCCTTGTAACTTTGTATATTCAATCAACAAATGCTTAGTAAGCACCTATCTTGTGCTCTGTATAGGGAATAGGATGACAAAAATGAAACAGCCCCTGGCCCCTGGGGGCTTCTGTCAAAGGAACCATACACATGAGATGAACACATGGAAAATATGTGAGATGAGGAAGATAAACTGAAACCAGACTGTGAAGGGTCTTAAATTGCTTTGAATTTGATCCTATAGGCAATAGTGAGATTCTGGAGATTTTTGGAAAGAGGAAGGATATGGCTAGCCTTGAACATTTGTGGGAAGACCAGAAGGGGAGAGACTGAATTTAGGAATTCACCTATTAGAATTGCAGTAGTACAGTTGAGAGGTGATTGGACCTGAACTAGAGAGCTGGAGAGAAAAAGATGAATCTTGGGAGACATAGAGAAAGAATTGACCAAACTTGATATCTCATTTGGATATTGGGGAAGAGGGTATGGTGAAGAACAGAGAAGAGGCAAAATGACCCTGAAGTTGTAAACCTCAGTGACTGGAAGGATGTAGGACCTTCAAGAAAATAATAGGAAGTAGAAGGAAGATGGGTGGGTTTGGGCAGTAAAGATAATGAGTCCTATTTTGAGCATGTTGAATTTAAGATGTCCACAGGCCATCCAGTAGGAAATGTCCAATGGGTAGTTGGTAATGTAAGAATTTAGTTCCAGAGAGAAATGAGGACAGTAAACACAAACACATAGATACATGCATATATGTGTATATACATATGTATACATTCATATACATATAGTATATGAAAAATATTTGTATAGAATGATCATTGAACCCATGAGAACTAATAAAGTTACTAAAAGAGGGTATCAAGTGAGAAGAAGGCCCAGGACAAAGCCTTCGTGTACAACCATCATTAGGAGGTAGGATGTGGATGATAATATAGCAGAGGAGTCTAAGGAGGGATAAGACAAGTTAAGAGACAACCAAGAAAGACATACTCAAGAAAGAGAGGAGAAAGTATCTAATAAGAAATGGTGCTCAATACTGGCAAATGCTGTGGAGAATTAAAGAATGCTGAGGACTGAGAAAAATCCATTGAACCTAGAGAGTACAGTTTGTATGTGGATGTATATTTGTACACATGCACCTGGGAATGTGGCAATATGTGGTTCCAATTAGACATGAGAGGATGTACTGAAATTTCAATAAGGAATGAGCTTAGACCTGAGGAAAACTTTCCAATGATTAAAGGTGTGAGATATAGAAGGAATTTTTGTCATCTTTGCTGACGCTCTTAAAGAAAAGGAGACATTCCCTCCCATATGGAAGGAAGAACATGCAAGAGACAAAGTGATGGCTTAGAAATGACCTTTTGAAGATTGTTCTAGTCTAAAACTCCTATGTATGGGTATGATAAAGATGTGGTATAGTAGATAGGGCACCAGTCTTGGAGTCAGAAAAACCTGGATTCACATCTCACCTTGGAAACTTCTAGCTGTGTGACCCTGGGCCTCTCTGTGCATCATTTCTTCATCCATAAAATGAGGAGATTGGACTCAATGACCTCTCAGATCTATGATCCTATGCTGCTTTTGGAGGAGGAGGTATAGAAGTGAGTATATCTGTTTGTATGGAAATTAATGCCTTTTCGGGCTCCTTGATGGTAGATGCTTAGGCTTTGATGTCCCTTCATAGTCTAATGATTATAACTATTGCAGGGTTTTATGGGGCCGGGGCGCATAAGGGGTTCTTTTAAGCTCCTTTACTGGATTCAGTTCTAGAGAAGCCTGGCCTCTTCTTTTTGGCTTCTCACACACATACTCTGATGCCCAGGGAAAAATTGCTTAAAGTTTAGGTTTGGCTCACTAAAGTCTCCCCAAAAGGCAGCAATACAAAGTTAGTCAATGTACAGTATGAATCAGGTATGGGATAGATGTTTATTTCCTCTCTCCCCTCACTCTCCCCCTCCCCCAACAAAGTGCTTAACGTACAAAAGACCCACAGGCACAAATGATCAGAAACTTAAACAAGGAGCAGCAATAACTACATACATATACTTTCCAGAGAGGTTGAGCCTTAAACTTCAGAATACCAAGGATTTGCCAGACTGGTGAATAGGTGTTGTTACATTTGGTCTTGGCTTTGCACTGTCCAAACATCTCTCTCCAGCTCCTCCTAGTGGTGGTTAGCTTCTCCAAGACTCCCCCCAAGTACGGGCAGTACTGACCTTGCACTGAGTTAACTGCAGAACTCTCCAGCTCATAAGGTTGCTTCCAACACCCCCATCTTGGGGCTGCTTTTTGATCAGCGGTAATCAGGAAAGGAAACAGAGCAGAAAAGGCAGTGAGGGGACCTAGGCTCATGTTCACTTATTGAGTTCCCAGGATTGGAGAAGGGTGGCCCTTCTCCCCAGCCGTCAAGAGACAGAATAGTCTTAACATTATAGAAGAGAAGAGAGTGACTGAAGATAAGTCACTGTCATTCTCTTAAAGATTCTGTGAGTCAGCAGCTTTTCCTACTCAGCAGCCAATAAGGGGAGTCCTTTAGCCCTTTAGCACGCAAACAGCCATGGACTTCATCATTCCCAAACAACCTAAGCGATCAACTACTTACTACACCTGGTAGGCCAGAAACAGCTAGAGCAACTCTCTACTAACCCTTTTGTTCTACACTAGACATCGTCCCCCACTTATTGCTATTTCTTCCAACCCCATATCTGTACTGACCAGGTGTATTAAATGACACATACACTGGAAAATATTCATTACTTTGATGATGTAATAATGATTTGAGAGCCAAAAGCAAAACAGGTGAAGCACAGAAACCTCTTGAGCCTGTATTTCTAGCTCCCCCAAGGATATAACCTTAGGGAAGCAGATAAAAAGTAGATAATAATTTTTAAAATGGCATTTATATCTCATTATAAGACTTGCAAAATGATTTACATGTTCTCTTACTTGATCTTAATAGCCCTGTGAGGTAAGTGCTACAGGGAGTTTAACTGTTTTGAATATAGAAACTGAGGGGTGGAGAAAACTGAATGACTTTCCCGAGGTGACATGCACAGTAAGTGTCTGAGAAAGTCTTTAAATCCAGGTTTTCCAGACTCCAAATCTAGCATTTTGTTTGCTATGTCATTGCAGCAGGAGGGACTAAAATTATGCCTTAGAAAGAACTTTCTGTCATAGGCAGATGTTGGATCAGACCAGGGAAGGGGGCTGTGCTATCTCGGTTCTGATCATCTTGAATAGGAGAAACCCCTGTCACTCTGAGCTGAGAGAGGGCTGTCCTGCTTATAAACAAGTCAGTTTCCTAAATGTATATGCCATTTTCTTCCTGCTAAGTGCAGGTGCTCGTAACTCCCCAGATATTAATAGAGAACCAGAGTCATCTGGAGAGTGAAGGAAGATTCCGGACTGGTTCCTTAGAGAGGAAAAAAAAAAGGGAGGAGAGGGCGGAGCAGCCTGGGCAATATTCTCCTTGGGAGAAGGAGAAAGTCTCTTTTCCTTCCCCCTCCCCTTTTGCTTCCACCTGGCTCCGCCCCAACTTCACCACGCTCCCCTCCCCCCAAGGACAGTCCGCAGGGAAGCAGCCGCACAAGGAAAGCTCAAGTCTGCAGGCAAGCTGGGGACCGGGGACTAGCCCAGGGGGAATCAGGACAAGTTAAATGGGGGTGAACCGTATTAGGAGATACGGTGGGGAGAACTGGAGGAAAATGGGAAAGGGAAACAGCGGATGTGGCATGAGAAGCTGGAGTGGAGAAGGGGGATGGGGAGGGACAGACCTGGAGAATCCTAGTCCCTCAGCCAGGCATCCCACTCCTACCTGACTGCTTCACCTGCCAAGAACGGCTCTGCTGTCTAAGGGGCAGGAAAGGGGTGGAGGCTAGTTAGGTAGCCTAGCCCTTGCCCATCTACTCCCCTGCTCTAGCAGTCATCTAAGGACAAGGCAGTGTCCCCTGTGACATGAATGACGCAGTCTCTCTCCGTGTTTTGTTTTTATGTCCACGTGTGCGTGAGGAGTCGGGGTGGGAAAGATATATGTACAGATAGATGTGTGTCATTGGAGATACTTGGATATGCTAGGATATGACTGTTTCTGTTAATATATGTATGCATCTCTCTGTGCAGATTTGGCGCTTCAGGAGTGCCCATGGATTTTTGTCTTTGTGCGCGTGTCTGTGAGAGTACATTCATTTATCTGTGTGTGTGTGTGATGCACAGATTTCTGACCTGGCACCGACTCGATGTTCCCCTTGCTGTGCTAGGATTCTCTTCCCAGTGAAACCTTAAGGGGGTATGAGACCCTTATGTAGCCGCTTCTTTTCTGAATGGAGAGTGACCAGCCATGGTTAGGCAGCAAGGAATCAGTGAATTCAAATGATGAAAGCTATTCCCTTTCTTCATTTACCCCCTCCCCTATGCTATGTCATTGCAGCAGGAGGGACTAAAATTATGCATACATAATTTTATTATATTATATACTATATTATTATATAATTTTTTTTCTTTATTCTCTTTCCATTCTTTCCAGGATCCTTGAGTGACTGAGGTGTCTCTGTCCATGTGTGTGTGAATGAATGTATCTATATGTGTAACTATTTGTCATTGTGGAATACATGTCATATGTATAGAAAAAATAAGGTGTTTCTGTATCTGTGTTTGTATCTATGTATTTGGCTGTGCTCATTCATGTACTGAATAAATTTAAGTGGTTATTACGAAAATGAACTGTGCTAGGCACTAAGGAATACAAAAAAATTAAATGACATTCCTTATTCTTGAGGAACTTACAGTGTGGTTGGAAGAAACAAGAAATACATGTGTGAAGTAATTAAATATCAATACAAGGTGGTATGTGATATGGGGAGTAGTATAGATTATAAATAGGAACTGAGAGAAATGAGATTTCAGTAGACTCTGAATACTCCAAGAAAGCTTTTCATCAGAGTGGTTAGAATTGGATTATATCTTAAAGGATTGAAAAGAAGGGTCATTATAAGCAGAGAGTTCATACTTCACAAGCACAGACAAAAAATGAGAAATGTGGCAGATGGTGATTAGTGCTGAGGGTTTGTCCTGGATAACAGTGGAAAATAAGGTTGAAAATATAGATGGTGGAAGAACTTGATTATCCAACAAAGTAATTTGACTTTGATCATGTAGACCATGGGGGAAAAGCACATTGAAGATATTTGAGCAGTGTAGTGTAGTGATTGAAATGATGTTTTAAAAATGTTAATCCAGTACAAGTACGTATGATAAATTGAACACGGGAGAGATTAGAAACAGGGATATCATGTAGGAATGCAGGTAGGAAATTCAGGTTGTATACTGTGTGTTGGAGATACAAAGAAAAAAATGAGACAGTCTCTTGCCGTTAATGAGATTATATTCTACGGAAGGAAAGCAAAATGTATGCAGTTTATAAATTTAGAGGGGAGCAGTAATACCTAGAGAAATCAGAGAGTGTCTCTTTGGGAGACAATTTGAGCTCAACCTTGAAGGAAGTGAGGAATTCTAAGAGGCAGAGGGGAAGGGGAAGAGTGTTCCAGGCATAGAGAGAGCCTATGCAAAGGCAAAGGAATAGGAGATGGGATTCTGAATTTGGAGCAAAATTAAGTTAATTTGGCTGAAATACAGAGTATTGGTCAGTAAAAGCTGCCTGAAATAATAATCAGTTGAAACCAGATTTTGAAGAGCATTAAATTTCAAACACAAGAGTTTGTATTTTATCCTAGAGCTAATAAGGAGAGACTAAAGGTTTTGGGGAAGTATGACATGATCACTGTGATTGAGGAGTATTGTTCTGGCATCGATGTGGAGAATGGATTGAAAGATAGAGACTATTGCAAGGAGAATGTTATGAGGCTGTTGTCATAGTCCAGGTAACAAGTGATCAGAGCTTGAATTAGGCTGTGTTAAGTAGAAAGAAAGGAATGGATGCAAGAGAACTTGTAGAAGTAGAATTGACAAGTGTATCAGTAAGCACCCCAACATACACGGCGGGGAGGGGGCTTGCTATCACAGGTTCTTAGATCTGCATTTATAAAAGGAAGGGCAACTTTTGAGGGATTAACAGTCATTTTAATGGAGCACATATAGCATTCACCTAGTTCAGGGGAAAAAAGTCAGCACCCTGAACTTCAGAGAAAATATAAAGAAATCAACAATCAACAGACATGGTTTCCAACTATCTGACCATAATCAATACATATATCATATTTCAAGAGACAGGTCCAACTGTCTGACCATAGTTACCAGAGAGCTTCTCAGAGTCTCATCTGGTCACACACTTCTGGTCAGTAAGTCCCAAAATAAAATTGCACCTCAGAGTCTTTATACTTTTGTACTTTTTAGAGACAGAGGGCATCATATCCCTTGACAACCAGTACCTCATTAAGGCTGAGACCTTCCTTCAAACCTTCCTAGGCCTGACAATGGATGGGAAAGATCCTCCTTAAACACATTATCCAGAGGCACTTACAGTGAAATAAAGACAGCAAAAGATCCTACTTTGCTTGGCCTTACAAGAAGATAGCAATGAATTGGATGGGATTGGATTGAAAGTGAAGAAGAATAAAAAATCAAGGATAACTCTGAGGTTGTGAACTTTGGTGACTAGAAGAATGGTGGTACACTCAACTGAAAACTGGGAAGTTTGGAGGAGGTATAGGCTTGGGGAAAATGATAGTGAGTTCTTTATTCAATATTAAATTAAAATAAATATGAAATGCCCATAGGATATCTAAATGAATGTTCAGTAGGCATATGGTGATTTAGGACTGGAACTCAAAAGAGAGATGAAGGTAGGATATATAGATTTAGGAAACAGCTGCATGCAGATGGTAGTTGAAACCACAGGAGCTGATAAGATCACCAAAAAAGGGATAGTATAGAGAAATAAGAGGACCAAGGTCAGAGCCCAAGGGTATATCCCCTAGATGGTGAAGGACTTGGATGATTGCAAAGGAGACTGAGGAATAATGGACAGAAATTACAAGGGGTTCAGAAGTGAGTAGCTGGAAATAGGGAAATGAAGCCAGATACTGTGGTGTGTAAAAGACAGGAATAAGGTGGAAGAAAATGCCCTATATCCATATTGATGTATATGTTTGTAGCATAGGTTTGTACAGTCACATGGACAATATGAAGAACTAACCTTGGATATAGAAAAAACTGGGAGATAGTCAAGAGCCTGAGAGTGAGAATGGGATGTGAAGAAGCATAGAAAGTCTCTTACCCAAGTCACCAGTGACTCACCCCAACTTTAGTGCCTGTTCTTAACCCTAGTCCCAAATTTAACTAAAATCCTGATTCCAGCCCTTCTCCATATTCCTATAATACAGATTATATTTCCAACTAACACCAGACCTAACCTTGCTACTTTACTAGCTCTTAATTACTCCTCTCCTCTCTTTGCTAAGTTTCCTCCTTTTTCACCCAGCCATCCCTACCTCCATCTTCCCATCATGATACCTTTAAAAAAGGGAAGAGTCCCTAGAGTTTGTCCCATTTCTTCTTTTCCAGTCAGACACCTCCCCTTAATTTAGCGCTGTTCTCCAAATAGACCCCAGTTGGAGTGGGAGGGAAGTAGGAGGGATTAGCTCAGGGCTGACATAGCCTTGGGCTGGATTACACTGACATTTCAGCTTGTCACTCTGACAGGGAACAGCTCTAGGGCTCTTGTCTCAGGAAAGTTCAAAAAGTTGCCAAGTCATAGAGTCTAGACTCAGTATAAGAAGTGGAGAGCAGAAAAAAGGGGGCCACTGCTTGTCCTAGCCAGCAGCATAGTGATCCACATTTCTCGTAACTGACCGTTTTTGCCTTCCAGAGTGGACCATGAAGCATGACTCACATCTTGAGGCAAAATCGCTGGGTATTGGCAAAGCCATCGCTGTGCTCACCTCTGGGGGAGATGCCCAAGGTAAGTGAAAGGGCCCTGCTCAAAGAAACATCTGACAGTTGTAATCAATGGGCAAGACCTCATTAGAAACTTCAGACTCCAGAACTGGGCCTCTCTGAAAAGCCACTGTCACATTTAATACCCTCGGTGGATTTGAAACCTATGAAGTACCCACACTACTTTTATTTCACTGGATTCCTAAACTTCCTTTTAAATTTTTAAACTTTTAAATCTTTCTAAAGGTAGAGTGTTCCCTGGATTGTTTGGTACTGTAAAGAATGGGGTACCAAGTTATTTGCCATTAATTTATTAATTTATTCAGGGTAAGAAGAAGCAATTGATAAAGGAGGAAGAGGGAGTGACAGTAATTTGGTAAATGAGAGGTAGAAGACAGAGACTGAGGTTCCTGGAAGAGCTATCCGGGCTCAGTGGCAACTGAGGCGCTAAGACCTGAATGGATTCTGTTATGCCTCTGTGTTTTTTAATATTGATAATTTAAATGTCCTAGGGTTAAACAGGTCAGCTGTCTTAGCCTTAACAAGTTATTTGCCTTCTGCTGCTTCTTCCTCCTTGTTTCCTCCCATCTTTTCCTTCAAAATTTGCCCTTCCTTTCCCTGAAGGGTAAAAACATGACAGAAATAGTTAAATAGACTAGGAAGGACCTCTGTGGGGAGGTGGTGAAGAGAAGAGAAGAAAGAATCAGCTGGGAGAGGGAAGACTTGAGGGGCAGGAAGGTTGGGTGTGGAGCACAAAGGAAGTAGGGAATAAGAGTGGAAGAATTTCACCTTTTTTCTCCTTGGTTTTTCTTGCCTTCTGTAATTCCTAAACTGATAAATAGAAGACAGTCAAAGACACTGGGACAACCATCCTGTTCAGGCCCTCAAAGAAACCCCTTAGAAGAGAAGAACGGGCACCTGATCATTTAGTTAACCTTTATACTAAAAAGCTATATAAAGCATTTATTATATATAAATTTTTTTTGCTTCTCTTCTTACAGAATGTTTTTCACTTCTGTGTATTTGCATTGCCAATCTGTTATTTTGTCTTTAGTTTCTTTGGTGAGACTCGCTATGGCAGATTCACATTTTTCTATTCTGCTAATTTGCTGTTCAGGCCATAAACTCTGCTTTTCCTAATTCTCTTTTAAACCATTCAGAAACAGTATGCTGTAGTTTTATGTCATCCTCAAATTCCACAGGATCTTCTGTCTCATCACGTGTTGGATCATTTATTTTCCTCTGTTTTGCAGCATTTATAGATGCCCTCTTTACTAGATCCAGAAACCAAATTTCCTTCTGCTATTCATATTCTCCATATTGATTTTATCTGCTTATGTTCAGGGTCACTGAGTTTTCTTCCTCCTGAGATCGTTGGTAATTTCAGCCTTTCTTTTTATCATTATTTTCCTTTCTTGCTCACTTTCTGACTCCCTCCCCTCTGATGGTTGTATCCCTGGGATGCTGGGTGTGTCTCCTCCCAAAATGGACAATTCATGGTTCATCTGGTTTTGGTTCCTTGCCTCAAGAGACTTTTGGGAGGACACAATTGACCCTACCTGAATGCTGGCTCTTTCCCTCAGGCTTAGTGGGGCATAGCACCTTCTCTTCCCTCTTATCCCCATATCCTGTCCTGATGTCCTGTCTTACTTTCTCAGTCCCTCAGTTCTCTGGCCCATCACCAGCTGTTCAGAGAACTACCATGCTGGTGCTATGGGAGTTGATTTCTATAGCTTGACTCTAAGGCTCTGGGAGGAAGGTGGGGTGGGGTATGGGAATGAGTTCTATTTCAAGCGCAGACATGTGTCTTACCCTTTTTCTCTATTCCTCTGCCCTCCTGCAGAGATAATTTACAGCACAGAATAATGCTGCTGTGACACTGGCAGTGAGTAGTGGCTGCAGCAAGTTTCCACAGCCCCTAGGCACTTGCTACAAACTTCCAGAGCCTGGACCCTGGATCTCACATAGTACTGGGAAGAGGGAGGAAGGTTTGGGTTGTGAAGTTAGCTTTTGTTTCAAATCTGTATGTCAGGCGCACAGCCTCAATGCCAGTAGCATGGTGAGGGGTAGGGGAGATGATGCTGAGTGATGCTGATCTTGAGGTAGGTGTCATTTCATAGGTTTTCTTAAGAACCTTTTAGATTCCTAAACCTTGGAGGCAGCTGAAATTGTTTTACTTTGACACATAATTTCTGCTTTGGAAAGGTTTGGGAGGTCGTGAGAATTAGAAAATATCTAGGTCTCCATCTTGCTGATCATGTAACCCAGAGTCCAACTTCATCTAATTTTGTTTTGTAGTGTGTGTAACAATAGAAAGAAAGAATGAGGATTTCCCTTGGAGAGCTTACAGTTTAATTGGGAGGTATCATACGTACCCAAAACACAGACATAAGACACGTATCATCTAGTAGAAAGCATATACATAGGTTACTCACCCCACTTAGCCAGTCCATTGCTAAGTCTGGTAATTTCTATCTCCACATCTCTCATATATCTCTCCTTTCTTTTACTCTCACACTCTCATCACCTCTCACTAGGTCTATCACAATAGCCTTCTCATTGTCCTCCCCGCCTCAGATCTCTCCCCTCTCTTACTTCATCCTCCATTCAGTTGCCAAAATCATTTTCCTAAAGTACAGAGCTAGCCATATCCCTTGTTCAGTCAATGCCAGTGGCTCCCTGTTACCCAGAGGATCGAAGAGAAAGTCCTTTGTTATTTAGCACAGTTCAAAGCCTGGTCCTTACCTATCTTTCCAGTCTTCTTGCTCTTTCCTTCCCCTAATGCTGATTCCCATCCAGCTAAGGACAAGACACTCCATCTCCCCTCTGCATGCCTTTACACTGACTGTCCCCCATGCCTGGAATTCCTCCCTCCTTACCTCCACCCCTTAAGATTCCTGACTTCCTTCAAGACTCAGCTTGAACTCTATCTTCTGTAGGAGGCCTTTCCTGGTTCCTCTGATGTTAGTGACATCCTTTCTGAAGTCACCTTCCATTTATTCTGTATATATGTTGCATATACCTAGTTATTTATATGTTGTCTCTCTCATTCAAATGATTGTTGAGGACAGAAATGGCTATTAGTTGGTTTTGTTTTTTTTAACTTTTCTTGGTATCCTCAGTGCAAGCCTAGCACATCATTGTTTCATAAATGTTTGTTGACTGACCAATAACAGTGTGGTAGAAGTCTTCTGGTTCCTAATCTAGGGCTCTTTTCATTATGCCATGCTGGAGCTACCTAGAGAAAGGAAGAGGAAAAACCTCCTTAGCAAATTCATTTCATTCAAGAATAGTATTCCTTCCAACTATAGATTCTGAGTGCCATACTCAGGTGGCTGGAACAGCTATTTCCTTAAAGACCATTTCGCCCAGGAGTGGGCAACATCTTCCTGAGTCAGGAACTTTCTTCAGGGCAAGAATTGTTTCATATTTGTGTATATTGCCACAACCTAGTACAGCGTCCTTGAATACAACAGATACACAATATTTATGGAATGGGATGAGTGAGATGCTGTAGTATCACAAAATCCTAAAGGTTGAATGGTAGCTCAGATGAGAACTATTTACCACTTTGCGCTGCTATGAAATCAAATGCTTTGTGAACTATGAAGTACCATCTAAATTTGAGTTATTATTATCATCTAGCCTAGCTACTGGCCTTCTAGACCAAATTTTCCAGGATTCTGTGATGGATACAAAGTTATGCCCATTGCATTTATGAATATGTCACTGGGGACTAAAGAAATTGAGAGTAAGACTTGGGAAGGGACAGACCAGGCAGAGGGTCAATGTAAAGCCTGAAGAGGCCCCCCAGCTGAAATATCAGTCAACAGCCATTTATTTAGTGCTTACTCTATACCGAGCATTGTGGTAAAGTGCCAGGGATAAAAAGAAAGACAAAACCAGTTTCTGTTCTCCAGGAGATGACATGCAAAAGCACTTGTGTACATACAAAATATAAACAAGATAAATTGGAGGGGGTACAATTGAGAGTAAATTGAAAGGCAACTCAAACAGAAGTGGGGCCTAAAAAGCGCACCGCAGTGGAGCCCTAGGTCTCTTGTATCCTGAGTCTAGGTTGGAACTAGTATAGTAGCAAAGACAGTATGAGGAAGAGTAAGGTTGAAACAATATATTCCCGTTTGCTCCCCAGAGGTAGATATTCAGAGTCTCTGGTCAAGATCAGCTCGTCCTCAGTGGGGCAGGGGTTAGAGGGTGGTATCATGGGAATTATCAGAAACAGACCTTTTGGCTCTTTCAGAGCTTATAGGATCTGTGCTGATACAAGCTTATGGACTTCATCGCATCCACTGAAAATGAGAATACGGCCCAGATTGTGACATGCTCCCGTTAAATGTAAAGATCCTGGGATTCTAAATATATTCAATGTCAACTTGTCATAGTCTTCCAATTTTCACAAACTGAATACCATTGAGCCTTATGGAACAAATCCTATGTCCAGAAGTGACCTTGAGATCATCTATTGGTCTAGCCCTCTCCTAGTATATAATGACTGTTTTATTTTAAAAGAGATTTCAATATTTCTGCTAATGTATGTTTACCATATCGCTCTAGAAGTTCTCTTGGTGTCTAGCTTTAGTCATTTCTGTTTCAATGTAGGTTTTTGCCTTGTAGTTTTAGACTTAATCTGGAGAGAAACTTGCCCTCCTTTTTTTTTTTCAAATTCACTGAATTCAGCCTTCTCTGTCCAATCTTGCCCAGTCTGTAATTTTAGCTGCCCATCTTACTGAGCTCACTGAAGCTTCAACTCCTTTGCTCTCTGCCTGACTCATTCTCTGCTATCATTGTCATCTGAATTTGTTGCCGGACCTCTTCCTGGGTAGGCAGTAATTGTAGAATCTGAATTATGTGCCTGTGATGTTCCCTAGAATCCTTTAGGGCTTCTGGAGCAGCTGAAAACTCACTCTGGCCGAGGCCTGTAACCCTATTCCTCTTCTTGCCTCTAATGGACCTGGCAGCTGTTCATGGAGGGTTGTTAAGAGTGATATGGAGCAGCTAAAGAAAGATAGACCAGGACTGCCTGGAGAACAGACCAAGCCAAGGGACCGCAGGGCAGGGGAGAATATTCCTGGACCTTCACCTTCCAGGCTTTCTTGATATTCATTGCAGAGAAATAGGGCATAAGAGATAGGTTCAGGAAATTGAGGATATGAAACTTCTACCAAGAGATATCTCAATGCAAGAAAGTCCTCAGCTGCCTTGAGGCACAAAGCTGGTCCCAGAAGACACTGGCCCTGAGGAGTGCTCCAGGATTGACTCTAGGCCTTCAACTCTCTTGTCTATTTCCTCTGCAGCTGGTTCCCAGGCTGGTAGCAGGTGACAGTATAGTCCTCAAAGTGCTGGGATGAGAATTTGGAAATCTGGACTCTGGCTCCACCTATGACAGCATACAGCTCCGGTCAAATCTTTGAAACCTCGTTCTCCCTATTTATGTAACTGGTAGAACCACACTTTCCACTCTACCCCAACCCCTGGCACTCCCCCTCCTCTCACTTCCCCACCGCTCATCAAAAAATATCCTCGTAATTCATGAAACAGGGAATGGGCCAGCACATATGATGAGGAAAGATGCTAAGACCCTTTGATCCTACTGGATCAAAGAGAATAGGGAATAAACTAGGTGATTTACTTCGAATAATGAAAAAAGTTACCACAGAGCCAGGATCCGATCCCAGGGATCCTGCATGACCCAAAGAAAGGAAAACTGGATTGGGAATCTGGACCCAAGTCATATCACTCACTAGTTGTGTGGCCTTGAACACCTTATTTAACCTGAATCTTTGCTTCCTTATCTATCAGATGGGGACCCCATCTTCTTACCTACTTCACAGGGCTGTTACGAAGATAAAATTAGATAATAATGTGAAAGTGTTTTTAAAAAAGCTACAGAATGCTTATATAAATGTAAGGTCTAAATATGATCACCATTATCTCAGATTTCTTTCCCCCACCTCCATATGAGGCATTTCTCCCCATACTCCAAAGCCCTGGTTTGTAACTCTGGCCTTGGTTCTGATGTTAGAAGATTTAGGATTATTCCTGCAAAGAGCCTTAAGTTCAGATGCTTAAGATTGGGTTTTACGTAGAGCTACTCCTTTAAATGCCCCCAAACTAACTGTAAAACAGAGTTAAGGGTCCCAGAAGTGCTCTTACCCAGGACCAGCTATATTGGCAGTTTACCATCCCAAACTGAAGGTTTGGCAGTCTGGGAGGGAGGAAACTAAGTTACAGAAGGAAGCTTAGAGTGCTTATATTCCTCTAATGAAGAGGTCTGGGGTGGAACTTCAGAAGTTTGGATGCAGTTATGGGTATGAAAAGTCCAGTTCATTGGTTGTCTGGTAAGAAAAGGGCAGAGATCACATTGGCAGGGCTTGAACCTATGACCAGGAAGATAGTCCTAGATCTTGCCAGTATCCTTGGTACTAAGAGGGGTTGCTCTTCAAGGGTTGCCTTGTAGCATGCCTCACCACCTAAGGAGGGAGGGGAGTACAATTTCTGGGCCTGGCAGCAACCCATGATCAGCCCTCAAAGAGGGAGGCCCTTAATGGGGTAAAGCCAGGGAAAGAAGAGACAGCACCCCCTTGTCTGACAGAACCATGCCTTCCTGGAGGTTCCTCAGTCTCCTTGATCTCAAGTACTTTTTCTAGCATTTACACAATGCTTTAAGGTTCACAAAGTGCCTTAAGTATGTTATCTCATTTAATCCCTAAAACAACCCATTTTATAGATGAGAGAACTGAGGCAGAGAGAGGTTAAAACTTGCCCAGAGTCACACAGCTAGTAAATATCAGTCAGGATTTGAACTAAAATCTTCCTGGCTCCAAGCCCAGAAATCATTCACTGTTCTGCCTAACTAGTGGTTAGGGTTCTTTGAAATCTTGAACTTTCCTAAGTCATAGAACCTGAGAGAGTGGGGTCTGAAGGGGAGGGTGGGTTGGGGTGAGATTTGGACTAAGATGTACCCAGGAAAGCTTGAGGGGCCCCCTCGACTTAATGCTCAACCACTGCTCAGGAAGATCTGCTGTCCTTCCAAAAAGCCACATTTCAACATCTTGGCTGAACAAGTATTGGACTAGGAGTTAGGAGACCTGGGCTCTAATTTCTACTTTGACACTCATGTTAGATCTCAAAGGTCTCTTGTAGCTGTAAAAGTCTATGAGTCTCTAATATGTGGCTGCCATTTGGCACTGGCTCTGCTCAGCATGTTTCAGCAACAGTTTGAGTGACCTTGGCTGTTTGGGCAAATCCTTTCCCCTTTCTCGCTCCTCCCTTTCCTCCTCCATGAAATGAAGATGTTGAAATAGATGATATGTAAAAGCCTTTGCAGTTCAAATTTTATCTTTCATTCATGGGGAGAGGAGTAGCTTTGAGCTCTCTTGGCTAAATGGATTTACTAATCCCCCTCTCTCCCCCAGTAATCAGGCTTTGTGGATTCCAGATGTGAGCAAACACCTGACCTTAGCTCCTGTTTACCAAGAACAATTAGTTTAAATAGAAAGTTACCAGATGGCCTGATTCCCAAGGGGGAAGTGAGGGATGGGCAACCTCTCAGTACTGGCCTCGTGGTGTCCGAGGATTTATAACTCTCCTTACAGGGCAATGTCCACCCCTTCTCCCCAACTTGAGGGTATGTATGTTTCATGTCGTTTACCATGGATTTGTGTTCGAGTAGCTCTTCTGCGTTAGGATCAATGAATCATGCAAGAGTTTTCTAAATTAACAGTCCTTTTCCTAAAAACATATTCCATATTGCTTCTCAGCCAATTGCAGTTTCCAAGTAATTTAAAAGCAGTTTAGGGATGACAAAATCAGATAAAAATATTCAGCAAGGTGATAAAAATCAGTCAGCAAAGAGGTTTCTTGGGGTTTTGGGAATTCCCCACCAAAAGCCTAAAAACTGCTTTTCTGCTTTGTCTTTCCAAAAGGCTTACGTATGGCTAGGCCACCTCAATCCACCTAGGGGAAAGGGTAACCCAAACTACTTTAGGTCTGCACAGTAACTTGCCTTATTCAAAACAGTTCCATGTTGTAGTGGTGTGGGGAATTCACTCATTCCTCCCCAGTTCTATCAGTAGAGTGGTTTGTGGTGCTTGCCCTCTAGTTGGAGCTTTGCTCATTGCTATGTCTATCCAAGTTCTTCTCTTCAAAACTTTGCTAGATCACATTGGTTCTTACTTCGCTTGGTCATGCTATACCCATCCTAATCTACTGATTGCTTTGCTGTGACCCTGAACTTCTTTCCTCTCTTTCTTTTTTTTTTTTAAAGCATCTGGAATTATTGAATATATTCTGAAAAGTTTCTAGGACATATTCCCTCCCTTCACATATTCTGAGTGAGTTTTTAATGCTGTGACTTAGGCTTGTGATGTCATGAGGTTTGCACCCTACTCTTCTCCAGATGGGATATGAGGACATGAGTAGTTATCAAGATTTGGGTGGTACTCAATATTTCTTGATTGAATGACTGACTGGTGGAACCCAGGGGGAGAGAATGAAATAGATTCAGTCACAGCTCTTTGACCAGTGTAAGGAAGTGGAATCCCAGGTTTATGACCCCTCTCTCTACTCCCGTTTGGCCACACACAACTCTATGTGGGTAGAGGTCCTGGGAGAAGCAGGTTAGGCTAACAACAGGGACCTGACATTTCAGGATCTATAAATCAAAATGTTTAGGAGTGGTGTAAAAGGCAGACCAAATTGTCTATGCTTCACAAAAAGATTTTAGGAAGGGACTGTGTCTCTAATAACTTTGAAATGAAGGAGGGAGAAATGGATCTTTTTCATGGGTTTAGATGAGAATGGCATTCCATACTTAGGGAATATAGCTTGCAGGAAAATATCACCTTCCTTTTTATGGAACCTGGACTAGTTTTACTCGTATTCTCCCCTCCTACCACCCCCTTATTCCATGTTTTCTCCTGATTTCTCTCCTTCCTTTTCTACACAGGTATGAATGCTGCTGTCCGAGCTGTGGTACGTGTTGGACTCTTCACTGGAGCAAAGGTTTTCTTTGTCCATGAGGTTGGTAACCTACTCCCTATCATTCCCTCTCTAATCTGGTCCCTCCTCAGTCTGATGCTCTCTACTTCCCATCACTAAGGATAGAGCCAATATTATGGAATTTTTCTCCCTCCCTCCCCCCTCCACCAAATTTTCCATTTCTCCCCTTTTCTCTGCTCTTGAAATCAATTGAACTGTCCCTGACATAGCACCCCCACTCCCGACCTTTCTTTTATGACACTTTCCTTCTCAGGCCAGTCCTTTCTAGCCTGATAGACAAGATGATGGGGCCATCCTTCCTAAGAGTTCCAGGGAATTTAACTTAGAATGAGGAGATATGTTTGCCAGCATCTCCATAGGCACTTGTTCTTGCTTCTCCATCAGAGGGGGAAGTAAGATAAAAGAGTTGAGGTGAGATGGTCCATAGCACAGTAAGCCAAGTGTATCTAGGAATAGACCTAAGGCAACCTGAGAGTTAAATAAAATTTTTCTCAGGATGGGAGAAATTTTACTGGCTAGTTCTCCAACTTCTCCATCTTCTCCCAAGGTCAGATCCTAATCCTGAGGTATAAGCCTGTCCTTTTTGGCTCCCTTCTCTGTTTAGTTTCCCCTCTATTAATACCTTCATGCCCCCTATTCCCCTTTGGATGGGTCTGTTTGCCCTTTTATATGCTAGTCTTCCATTCCTTCATCCTCTCCCATAGTCCTGTAATTGTCCAGGAAGACCCTGGCTACCCATCTGCTTTGAACACTGTAAAATAAGGGATAAGGTGAGAGATTAAGCTTTGAAAGATAGGATTTGCTGTTAAATATGGCAGGATATTGAGTGGGTTAGGCTGGGGCATCCCATTCTTGAGGAACAAGGGGAAGAATAGAGAAGCTCTTCAGTCTACCAGGACTGAGGGCAAGAGCTCTTTTGCCCCCAGTCAGAAACTAAGTAGAGTAACTTAAGAGGACACAGACTTAAGACCCCACAGATGATTGATTCCCCATGGGCTTGATTCTTAGGGGCTTGGTAATTTAGAACTTGAAATTAGACCCAGCTCTTTCCTAAGAATTCAATCAGGCTTGAAAGAGGAAGGAAAAATGGAGTAAGAGTTGAATGGACACAGTGATTTGTATGATACAATGTGTGATACAATGGAAAAGCATGCTGGATTTGAAGTCAGGAACATGAATCTTTGCCCTTTATTATTTTGTGACTTTGGGTGATTTACTTAAGCTCTCTGAACCTCAGTTTCCTAATGTGCAAAATGAATGGGTTGTACTATATGACCTCTAAATCTATGATCTTCTGTATTCTGCAGGGTTACCAAGGTCTGGTAGATGGTGGAGATAACATCAGAGAGGCCAACTGGGAAAGTGTTTCCATGATTGTCCAGCTGGTATGTTCCAGGAGACCTACAGCCAGTGTTTCCTTTGTCCCTGGCTCCCTGCACTTTGGTTGGAGTCTAGACTCTCATTCAAGCTCCACTACCTAGTAGTTAGATGTGGAAAGTTGCAAGGGCAGAAAAGGGGCAGCATTTTCGACTTTGTTTTTTATGCTTTGGAAGTTCATTTTGTTTTTCTGGTATGAGGATGGTCATGCGACATTCCCTAAGATAGTCTGATCTTTTTGAGAAAGGTCATAGGCAGGAATCTGGGAGCTGGCATATAAACAGAATCTGTTTTGGGATTGTGGAGAAGGTCTGGGCCTGAAAATAACCTGATTGGAGAGTAGGAGTCAGATTCAGTAGCAGAGCCAAAGCCTGTGGGCTAACCATGTGATAGAGATTAAGTTTCAGAGAAGAAAGTTTGGGGCAGGGTAAAGGGAGATTAGGAGGCATTACAAGGGTAATAGCTCAGATAGCCCTTCAGAGAACTTCTAAAAATTTACTAGGTCTCAAAAAAAAAAAAATCACTTTTCTAACACACTCAGAATGGCCTCTGCTCGGATTGCTGCCTCTTTTATGCATATTAGGTGTCTCCCTCTCCCCGCAATGCCATGTATTTATTGAGAGCCAGCAGAGCGATAATATTCATTCCTGTGTTATGAATTATAGAAATAATAATAACTTACATTTTTTGGCACTTTACTATTAACAAAATGTTATCTTTATTACAACCCCGTGAGTCAGGCTTCACACGTCCAGTTATTCTCAATTTACAGATGAGGAAACTGTGGCCCAGAGAGATTAACTGATTTGCTCTCTAGTCATCCAGCCAGTAAATGTCACAGTCAGAATTGAAGAAAGCAGCAGATAGCCGTATCCACCTACCCCCTATCTGTGTCCTTCCCCAGTTCCCTTCTCTTTCAAAGCAGGGAGCAGCTTTGTTATGGCTAATTAAGCCCTTCCCCAGGGCTTGGTGTCTGCCTATGGCTGTTCTTAGGGTTCTCCCAGATGGCTTTCTTCTATACAACACTCTGAGGATGGGGCAGAGAAACTAAAAATTCTCTGACATCAGTAATGCTGCAGAATTGATGAAGCTCTTGCAATCCCCACATGCCTACACTCTCCCTAGAAGTATCCGTGGCACTCTGAGGCTTCAGGAGGGTTTCCAGAGTCAGAGATATCTTCATCTCTGCCTGAACCTGGACACTGTAGCTACTCTTCCTGGTACCTAGTATTTTCTTTTGGATTGAAGGGATGAGGAACAGAATCTGGTAGTGGAATGAGGGAGGTCACGTAAGAGTCAAAAAAGCCCCTGAAATTCCAACAACAGTGACCTTCCCAATGGAGTTTAGGTTTGATCCTGTGATAGATACCAGGTTACTAAGAAAAATCTGCTACTCCCTCCTCCCTCCACCTAGCCTTAGGAAGCTTCAAGAAATTCAGATACACTATAAGTCCCCAGCTCTGGGAAGGAGAATCAACTTTCTGATAAGACTTTGCACTAGGGGACAGCCTGATGGTATCTCCCTAGCACACACACACACACACACACACCCCTACTTTTTTTCTGCAGGGACAGATTGAAGTTAAGAATTTAATTTTAAAAGCACTTCTTAAGTACGTACAGTGTGCCAGGTACTGATCTAGGTACAAAACTGAAAATGAAAAAGTCCCTGTTCTTTAGAAGCTTAAGTTCTGTTGTGAGGATACAAGACACAACAAAGTAAAAACGAAATAAATTCAGAATAACTTACTTATGGCTCAGCAGCACCAACAATTAGGAGAATCAGGAAAGGTTCCTTGTAGGAAGCAACCCTTAAGCAGAGCATACAAGGGAGCTGGGTGGGAAGGAAATGGGGGAGCTCTAAGTGGCTGAGCTGAGCAGGGAGAGCAGCCCATGCTTGGAGGCAGCAGGTGGACTATGGTGTCTGGGGATCAGCAGGTACATCTGGAGAGACAGTCTGGAGCTCTTCAAATGCCAAACAGAGGAAGCTGCATTTTATCCTAGGACAGGGATTCTTGACCTTTTGTACTATCCTATGACTAGCCTATGGCAATCTGGTGAAGCCTATGAACTCCTCAGAATCATGTTTTTAAATCTATAAATATATTAGATGATAAAGTAAACCAATTCTATTGAAACACAGTTTTCAAACTATTTCTTAAAAAAAAAGTTCACAGACTTCAAGTTAAGAACCCCTGTTCCAGAAGCACTGAGCTATTAGAACTTTTTAAACAGGGCAGTGACATGATCAGAAAGATGGTGGGAGACTCAGAGATGGTAGTGGGGCCATCATTCACTGTAGATCCACTGAAGAGGTGGGCTTAGGACTGGCCCAGCAGAGTGACCGTATCACTCTAGCAATATCATCTAGGAGGCTAACTAATGATCCTCCCCACAGGGAGGCACAGTAATAGGTAGCGCCCGGTGCAAAGATTTCTACGAACGTTCAGGCCGACTTCAAGCTGCCTGCAATCTTGTGAAACGTGGGATTACCAATTTGTGTGTTATTGGGGGTGATGGCAGCCTCACTGGAGCAAACACTTTCCGTTCTGAATGGAGTAACCTGTTGGCTGAATTACAGAAAGAAGGTGAGAAGCTCTTGCCGTTGATTAGTCACTAGACTCCAGTGCCACTCTCCTCTCCCTATTCCTACCCCCATCCCTCCACCATGTTGCTGATTCTTTCAGCTCTTCTCAAGAACTTGATTTTGCAGCTGAAAAAGTACACCTAGAAGTTGTTGTTTAGTCATTCCGTCATGTCCAACTCTACATGACTCCATGGACCTGGTCTATGGAGTTTTCTTAGCAGAGATACTTGAATGGTTCCTTCTCCCCTGTGTTCCCATTTTACATATTAGAAACTGAGACAAATAGGAGTTAAGTGACTTGCCTAGGGTCATGCAACTAGTAATAAGTGAGGCTGGATTTGAGCTCAGCTCTTTCCGATTTCAGGCCCACTGTTCAATCCACTACACAGTATCATCTAGCAGTAAAAAACAGTGAATGTTCCTTTCTGTGCCCTGACTTCTTTTTCACTGCCCACTCCTGAGGTTGTGGTTCCTTCCCTTTTCATTATGGATTCCACAAGTCTCATACCTAATGTGTGACTGTGGCTTTTGGTCTGCTTCCTACCTGGAAGGCAAGATCACAGAAGAAGAGGTAAAAAAATCCAACTACCTGAATATTGTGGGCTTGGTCGGCTCCATCGACAATGACTTCTGCGGCACAGACATGACCATCGGGACCGATTCTGCCCTGCACCGTATCATAGAGATTGTGGATGCTATCACCACCACAGCCCAAAGGTGGGAGAAGGGCTAAGAGCTGGGAGATGTGGCAGGGTGGAGGCTTGGAACAGACTGCTTAACTGCAGTGACTTTAACAATTATGTTCTAAGATTGGGATAGTTTTTGGACTAAACTTCACCAAAATGACCTTCTGTTTCACTAAATCCAACTTAACATTTGTCAGTGAATTCAGGACTTCCAAGCTATACCTTGAATGTGCAACCTAGTTGCTTCCAGAGCCCATGTGAACCCTTCTAGGGCTGAGTCCCTAGGCCAAAGAGCCCCAACATCCCTCCCCTACTTCATCCCACCAAAGTTGATTGTGATGTACTCCTTAGAGATTCGGGAAGATTTTGTTTCAGTCTACTCCTTTTTCTTCCCGTCTACCCTCTAACTGATTTGGATAGTGGATCATGTATAATGTCTTAGAGCTGACCCCTCTCCCCACCAGTTTCCCTCATGCTAGGAAGGATGCCTTAGTTCTGAAGGATACCATCAATGAAATGAAGTGGTTTTCTGAAATTTTGGAATCCAGAAATCCAATCTGAATCTCTGGGTCCACTGCAATATAGTTTCTCCAGGGTCCCAGAGGGCAGGTTGGAGGGCCTAGCAGTGATATCCAGGTCTCAGTGATCAAAATTCCTGAACTCCTCCCATATTCATCTTTTGCAGTCACCAGAGGACTTTTGTATTGGAGGTGATGGGCCGGCACTGTGGGTAAGAGCTCCATCCTAATCCATTCACCCCCATGGACTCAGGACTCTGCACTACCTTTTCATTCCCATATCTAACAGAGCTACCACTGCAACCCACTCCTTCTAGAGTGGCTGTAGGGGACAGGGGTTGGACAGATACTCTGAAGGGTTTTACAGAAGCACTGCAACTCAGGACCTCATGCTGCTCATCCCATACTCACTGAGGTTGGAGGGTGACTGGATTGCATTTTCCTGGACATTCCTTTGGAGATGGAATTAGAGTAGAAGATGCCCTCAATCTTACCACCTCATATTACTTATGGAAACCACAGACCTCTTTCCAGTTTAGAATAGATAATTGATTACAGTGTGGGGGATGTCTTTAGAGGACAGAATATTTGTACCTGGAATGGGAACAAGATAGCATCTGGTTGGGTGCAGGACACTGGCTGGGTGGAGACATTTATGGAGTGAGGCTTCTTTGGTTCTCACCCCAGATATCTTGCCCTGATCACCTCTATTGCCTGTGGAGCTGACTGGGTTTTTGTTCCTGAGTGTCCACCAGAGGATGATTGGGAGGATCATCTTTGCCGCCGACTCACTGAGGTAAAGACTCCCTATATATGTCTGTCATTGTTATTCCTAACAACTATTCTTGTTCTGCTGACCTGCCCTTATCCCTCTGACCATCTCCTATTTTTGGCCAGACAAGGTGCCGTGGTTCCCGCCTCAACATCATCATTGTGGCTGAAGGAGCAATTGACAGGCATGGGAAACCCATCACATCTGAGAGCATCAAGGATGTTAGTGGCTGGAGGCAGAGAGTCCTCAGTTAATACACCTAACCTATCCCCACAGCTCCTTCCTTAAAGATCTCTAAATTCCCCTGGATTGTGTGTCTCTGTCCCCCAATCCTTGATTCCCATTCCTTTTCCTCTGTCACTCTCTCTTACACCAGTGCTTCTATCTCCTCAATTCTCTTTGCTTTCTAATCCCTGATCCCTTTTATCCCTAGGTCCCTTATCCCCTAAGGATATCTATAAGTTCCTTAGCATTATGTAACCCTATAGTACGCTCTTCTATTCTCCTGTCCCCGGAAGAGTTCAGTGTCTTCCTAATCTTTCTTCCTATCCTTTTTTTTTTATTATTGTAAAATGTTTGACTCTTGTGAGAGGTATATTCATCCCATCCCAATTTTTTCTTTCATCGCTTTCCTTCTTGACTTGCTTGATGTCTCTTGTCTCTAGCTCTGCTTCAATTTTCCCTTTCTGCAGTTGGTGGTGAAGCGTTTGGGATACGACACACGCGTGACTGTCCTGGGACATGTGCAACGGGGTGGTACCCCCTCAGCTTTTGACCGAATTTTGGTAGGAGCCACAGGATTTTCTTGTCCCTCTAGAAGCCTCAATTTGTTGGCTTCCTTCTTTAACACCTTCCCTCTCAACCATGTTCCTCTCCTATCTTCCAGTGGGTCAAGAATGAGGCAAATAGGCAGGGACAAGGTACTTTACAACTAACAAATTTCTCTGTTATGCAGAGGAAGCCTGAAAATCTCAGTTCTGTGTTCCTCTCAATCCAACCCAACCTTCCCAAACACAGCCCTTCCAACTCCTGCTCCTGGTAGTGCTTACTGAAGAGAAGCCACAGACATCTGAAGCAGTCCACTGACAAGGGCTTTTTCTGTGCAGATGTATGTGGGGATTTTACAACCACAAATGATAGCCTTCTGCTGTTATGTTTTCCTCAGCTTCTGGGCAGTTGTTCCTAAACATACAGGGATTTTCTTCTACAGTTCTATGGATGGAGATTTGATAGCCTAAGTAGCAAATCCTTGTATCATATGACCCTGAAACTCTCTGATGACCTTCCTAGTATCCTCAATCTTTCTTCCTTCTGTAGTTTAAGCCCCCTTGTCTGCAGTTAGCTACAGAGAAGAGGTGCCCCTCATCTACTATTTCTAGCCTTCACAGCTGTGAAACATCACTGCTATTTAGTTTTCATTTGTACTTCAGTCATCTTTTCTGCCATATATTCTGCCTAGGATCAGACATAGTTCCATGATAGAATATCTCTCTCCTAGTAAAGGTGACATTGCTAATCTTTAGCTGTATAGTCAGTAGTAAGACAAAATACAATGAATTCAAGGCCCCATCTCTCCAGTTTAGAATATAGATATGGTTTGGAATGAGTTTTTGGTCCCTTGGCTCTTCTTAAGCTGAGGCAAGAGAAATGGCCCTACCCTTGACTATGGTTGCTCTCTTGATTCCCACAGGGTAGCAGAATGGGGATGGAGGCTGTGATGGCATTGTTGGAGGGAACACCAGACACCCCTGCTTGTGTAGTAAGTCTCTGTGGTAACCAGGCTGTGCGTCTACCACTCATGGAATGTGTCCAGGTGGTGAGTATCTCCCCCAAATCTCCCTTTCAGCAGACCCATCTCTGAGCCTGGGGCCCATAGAATCTTAGATAAAAATCCAAGGGACATTTGTGAGAGGGTAGCCATACCTCTTCCACTACGGCCATAGGGCTGAGAAGAGATCATGAATATTAGGGTTGAGGCAAGAATAGTCGAGTTTGATTCTCAGTGCCAATCTAGGTGATCCTCTCAAGGCTTTCATTTCTATCAGCCCCAGGAATTCCAAAAACTAGCAAGAGAAGAAGATGATGCTAGGACTTGTTGTTTGTTGGGATTTTTTTTTTTCACATTCTGTCTGGTTGTTCACATTGGTGAAGCTGGGATATTGAAAGTTGAGGAAGACACCAATGATTAAAAAAAACCCTCCTTTTTGTTTTCCATCTCTTAAAAAAATCAAGATTCTTCCCCTGGGTGGGGAAACTCAGGAAAAATGGGAAAAGTGAGGCCCCATAATAGACCTTCCCTAAGAGGAAGGGACTTCTTTGGGTATGCAAATATAGATGTAAAGACTCCACTTCTGAAGCAGTGACTGTGACTCTGTTCCTCCTTCAGACCAAAGATGTGACTAAGGCCATGCAAAATAAGAAGTTTGATGATGCCATGAAGCTGAGAGGCCGGTAAGGATGTGGTCAAGGGACAAGGGAGCTACCTGCGTACTGTGGAAGGACAGGGATTAGATGACAGAAAGGTCTGCATGTGACAACTCCTGACAAAAGATATGGGCTTTCCATTCTTATTTTTCATTCTATTTACTCCAATTTCTTCCTTCAAGAAGAAGAGTGATCAGGAGGCCTTATCCAGCCTGGAGATTGTGGGACCATGTATTTATAGCTGGAAAGTCATCCAGGCCAGCCTTATCTTTTTAACATTGAGACTTGGAGATATTAAACAGCTTTTCCAAGGGTAGAGAGGTCACGTCTTCTGACTACAGATACATTGCTCATTTCTGTTATATCACCATGCCTCCTAATAAGTTGTCTGGGGTCACCAGCTTCGGCTAGACAGGGAGCAGGAGAATTAAGCTTAGAGTCTCTTCTCAGACCCTTAGCCTGCTTTAATGCCCAAGTGGGGCAAGTAGTCAAAGTGATGGGTTCTCAAGGCTGTTGGGCAAGGGATTTAACATGATTATATTTTCCTCTTCTTCCTGTCCTCCTTTCAGGAGCTTCCAGAACAATTGGGAAGTATATACTCGGCTAGCTCATGTCAAAGCCCCAGTGGTTAAGCAGGTATTAACAAATTTTTCAATTCAGCTTCTCTTAATGCTTCCCCTTAGGGCTATTACAATTCCACAAACAACCTCCCTCTCATCCCTAGTCTTGCAGGTGCTTTTACCACAGCTTCCAGTAAACAGTACCCTTGCCCCACCCATATATCCTCTGGGGGTGTTTCCCTTCCTCAGGTTCCCCATGACCCAGTCACATATATTGCCCCTACCCCTTGACCCTTCTTTGCCTTTATTTCTGTGCCCCCCTCCAATTGTCTTGTCATAAACCTTCTTGTTAATGACTTTTAGTCTTGGGCTGGGGAGGTAGGGGATCATGGCAAAGGAAAGGCAGGGGTGGGAGGGAGCAGTTGGGGAAAAGGATTTCTGAATGTATCTCTTCACTCTGTACTGGGAAAGAGAGTGAAAAATGTAACAGGTTCTTGGGTCCTACTAAAAGGGCTTCTCATTAATTAGATGATAGTAACTGGCATTAGTGATTACTGGGGTTCTAGGACTGCAGTGGGAAGGGGACATTAGAAGATGTCCTGATGGGACAGAATATACAAATCCCTTCAAAGATCTCTGCTCCCCCTTTAATGATTCATATCCCTCCCTCTCTCCCTCCCTCCTCCTCTTCCCTCTATCCCTCCCACAAGGTTAAGAATGTAGTGGCTGTGATGAATGTAGGAGCCCCAGCTGCAGGTATGAATGCAGCTGTTCGTTCTTCTGTGAGAATTGGGCTCATCCAAGGCAACCAAGTGCTGGTTGTACATGACGGCTTCGAGGGGCTGGCCAAGGGTCAGGTATGAGAAGTAAGAATTAAAGAGGAGGGCACACATTCTGGGAGCCAAAAAGGAGTCATGAGGGGGAAGGAGTAGGTATGAGGGAGTAAATTTTCCTTTTCCCCAGGTTCCAACAGCCCTGATGGGGACAGGAGAGTCACCTGTGGAAGCAAGCAGGGGCTGGTGGGAGGGAGATACTCAAAAAGGTGTGCTCAAGGTCCCTTCAAAAATGAGGGAAACCAGAAGATACCAATCTTAGTTCAGGACTCCCATTTTGTTTTTTGCCCATTTCTTTTTTTTTTTAACCAGCTCAGTGCTAAGTCTTGTTCCCTTGTAGATTGAGGAAGCTAGCTGGACCTATGTTGGAGGCTGGACTGGGCAAGGTGGCTCTAAACTTGGAACCAAGAGGTAAGTGGATATTATTAGAACCTTTCAGGATTATGCCATTGGAGCTTTGTTGCTTCAAACTCGAGCTTAATCACCAACAGAGTGCCCCTTGGGAAGTGGGCACCATCTTGTTGGGTCATTAGTGTTTGCACCTTTCTCAACTCTAGACCTTTCTGCTTTTGGGTCTTCTATCACCCAAGCTCAAAAGTGCTGCAAGGAGGGTACACACTAACCCGAAAGTTTGTGATTTGTGCCACTATGAGACTTTTTCAGTGGGAGGGTACTCTCTCTACAAGAAAATCCTCTAGATTTCCTTTTATCCTTACCTGAAGCTCATTGCATCTACCAGGACTCTGCCCAAGAAACTCTTTAAGGAGATCAGTGCTAACATCACCAAGTTTAAAATCCAGGGCCTGATCATTATTGGGGGCTTTGAGGTGAGAAAAACCCCTACCCTGAATTCTTCACCCTCTTCTTCCACCCTCCTAACCCTGCTTTCTTGGACTATCACCTTTTTGACAATGAACTTTGCTGTTTCCTTTTCTCTATTTCTTTCCTACCCTTTCTCTCCCAGGCATACACAGGAGCTCTGGAGTTGATGGAGGGCCGTGCAAAGTTTGAGGAGCTCTGCATCCCATATGTAGTCATTCCTGCTACTGTTTCCAACAATGTCCCTGGCTCTGACTTCAGTGTTGGGACTGACACGGCGCTCAATGCCATCTGCATGGTGAGGGCTCCCCAACCACCTCCCATACCCTTTGTGCCAGCTGCTATACCTAACAGTCCCAAAGTGGGGCATATATTGGGTGAAAGGACAATAAAGAAGCAAATTTTCTTCCCTTGTTAATGGCAGTGCTTTGGAAGTACTTCTGTTTCTTCAAACAATGAGAAGGCTTGTTATAGCTTCATTAATAACATCCATGCTCTTCCACCACTAACATTTACATATGCCTTAGTAGTCTGAAAGTGTCTTAGTCATATTCCCACACTGTCTCTTTGTGACTGAACTCATATAGCAGAACTTCCCTTCTCTGAGCAGAAGGGAAGAGAGACTACAGAATTTCCATCACAGAAGACTATTTTTTGTGGATCAGGGGAGATAGGTAACCCCACTGGATAGCAGAGGGCTGGATTTGATTATTTACCAGAGGTACCTGCAACCTAGGGAAGGTGGAACCTGTAAAAGGTCCTGTTATGAATTAGTGGTAAGGAGCTAGAGGAGCCACAAGACAGTCTGACCATTTTCTACCCTTTTCCCTAGACCTGTGACCGGATCAAGCAGTCAGCAGAAGGTACCAAGCGACGTGTATTCATCATTGAGACCATGGGTGGTTACTGTGGCTACCTAGCTACCATGGCAGGGCTCGCAGCTGGAGCTGATGCTGCTTACATCTTTGAGGAGCCCTTCAATATCCATGACTTGCAGGTGGGAGCCCAAGCTAGGACCTGGACAGTGAGCCTACACCTGTCCAATGTCTGACTCCACTGTTGACCACCCACTCCAGTTCTCAGGGAACCCTAGAAGCATCCAGAGTTTAAGAATAAGGACTGACTGATTGACCTCTGTGTGGAATACAGCAGGAATTGTAGAAGGGGGGTTGCTAATGTCCAGTTAGTAATCTTTTCAACTACCCACCTGAGTTACCCCCTTCTCCATGCTACACAGCTTGGCCACCCCCCTTTTTGAGGTGAAGCTCTGACTGGGAAGAATGAGGCTAAGAAAGTGGAAGGGACTTGCTGTTTATTATCTCACGCTGAGGAAGAAGTAAAGGGGCCATGAAGCAGTTAGATGGAAACTTGTTAGAAAGAGAAATCACCAGAACCCCTGGGGAGGAAGGTGGGCAGCTGGAGCAGGCACCATACCTAAAGCAAGGGTGACCTGCATTTTCCCAGTTGATGGATAATTGCATTTTACATGGTCTCTAGCACACATACATCCACACAGCACTTTAATCAGGTTCACCAAAACATCTAAACATATTCAGCCCAAATTGGAGATGGGAACATAGAGACATTAGAGAGGGAAAATGAGCACAGAGCAAAGTTGTGCTTTTTATCCCAGAGTTTCCCATTCTCAGGTCTCATTGATGAATATAAATTTCTGGCTTGAACCTGGAATGGCACTGAGCACAGCATGGATCTATGGACTCCATTTACAACCAGCTCTCCACCATGCTGGCCCCTTGGTGTAGAGGACCCTATTATGAGAGGAAGGGAGAATTTAAGTACTTATCCACCATTCCATGCCCCACCTCACCCTACCCCCACCCCCTTCCAGCTGAGCTCATAATCTACTATTGCTTATTCAGGCAAATGTTGAACATCTGGTGCAAAAGATGAAGTCGACAGTGAAGAGGGGATTGGTTGTAAGGTATTTTTTGCCCCCATTTTCCATACTTCCTTCAAAAAACAGAAGTAAGAATTCAGGGTCAATCTGGGTGAGGACCCATAGTTGGCAAAATGTTTACTAATAAAATGGGAAGGACAGGAAAAGGAAGTCCTATCAACTAAGTCAGTGACTGATTGAGAGAGGGAGGGAGGCACAAAGCCCGAAATGGATAAATGGGGGAGGAAATGGGGAGGTTAGAGCTGCAGCTGCTGGATCCTAGTCTGTGCTCAGCAGGAATGAGAAATGCAATGAAAATTACACCACTGATTTTATCTTCAACCTGTACTCAGAAGAGGGGAAAGGCATCTTTGATAGCAGGAAGAATGTGCTGGGCCACATGCAACAGGTGAGGGAACTCATACATATCCCCAGACCCTCCCTTCTCCATCATCAAGATCCTAGCTCATGCCATTGATGTTCTGACTGCACCCCCTTTCTAACCCTTTGACCTTGCTCCATAGTACAAGAAAAGCCAGCCACCCCTCTGAAGTCTTCAAGTCAACTAGCTTCCTTCCCTCACTCCTCTCAGTGTAAAGTCAAGACATCAGATAATTAGATGACCTTTTAGAGTGGGGCTTCAAAGAAAAATTTATTTCCCTCTCCCAACACTTTATTATGAGTGATAGTTCATATTTAGCTAGCACTTTCTCCACAAACCCATGACACAAAATAGTGCAAGTATGCTCTGCATTTTATAACTGAAGAAATGAGGGTTAGGGAGGCTGAGTAGCCCACGGTCATACAACAAGGACAAGAACCTGGGTCTTTCCAATTCCTTAGTGCACCACTCATTCTATTATATCACACTACTAACTGGTGCCAAAGCCTTTCCTCTAGGCCACAAACACAGGGCTGGCTGAGAGCCTTGCTTGGGAGATAGTTAAGAGGGAAAAGGAATATGGAAAATGTGTGTTATAGAAGGGGAGGGGAAAGTGCCATAAATGGATCAGTTTTACCTACTTCATATTTTCCTCTGTCTCCTCTTACCTACATTCCCTTTTTCCTGATTTATCATTACATCCTGTCCCAGGAAAAGCTTTAATATCTTCTTTCCCAAGACAACAGCAAGTGTAGTTAGACTAACAAGGGTAGAGACATTGCTCTGAGTGGCATTCCCACAGTAAATGGATAGGCTTAGAGTATCAGCATAGAACTAGGTGGCCACAGGATACCAGAGAGAAAGCTCCTCCACTCAACAGACCAAACATCTTGCTGAACTACTTACTGAACTGAGCCTTTGTATTTATTTCCTAATTCAAAAGGATTTCAGATAATTTCCCTGCTTGGATCTCCAGCATATCTCCTCCCATGTTATAGGCACCTCAAACTTTCTTCTTCTTAACTTTAACCCACGACTGTTTTTTCTCAACTTTCCCTTGTACTCTTTTTAGGGTGGAAGTCCAAGTCCATTTGACAGAAACTTTGCTACTAAGATGGGAGCCAAGGCTATGACCTGGATGTCAACGAAAATCCAAGATAGTATCCGTAATGGTGGGTGAGGCTAGAGGGAGGCCTTGGAATCTGTCCAGCACTTTGCAGGGTGAGAGTCTTACTGACAAACTCCTTATTGCAGGGCGTGTTTTTGCCAATTCAGCTGATTCAGCTTGTGTACTGGGGATGCGTAAGAGGGCTTTGGTCTTCCAACCCTTGCCTGACCTCAAAGAAGAAACAGACTTTGAGTGAGTACCTTCACCACAGTGCTAGGACATTCTTCCATTTCCCAGGCTGTAAGTGCCTCTTCCTCAAGAATACTTAGTCTCTCTTACTAAATCCCTTTTCTGCTTGACAACTCCTGGAACCTCTAGATTTGTTATTTGCAGGTGACTGTAGTGCTTGGAGGCTGCCAGTTGATGCTATCTCATTCTGCTACAGACACAGGATCCCTAAGGAGCAGTGGTGGATGAGAATCCGGCCTCTCCTGAAAATCCTGGCCAAATACGATGCTGACCTGGACACTACAGATCATGCTCACCTGGAACATATCAAGCGTATGTCTGCAGACTCTACAAGCCCTTGAGTAGATGGAGAAAGTTGGAAGGGCTCAGCTCACTCTCTGGCTAGTCCCTGCCCAGACTCCTTATTCTTGAATTCTCAGTGTTTTAGCTCCTTTGTCATTAAATTTTACCTCATCCTATAACCACAGCCATAAGCAAGTGGCTCAATCTTAAGAGCTGGAGGCACATGGCAAGTTGGGTATTCTATTACACATTTATCTATTATACCCCAGGCAGGTTTCCTTGCCAGATTTCAGTCACTCGGTTATCAGTTTTCTAAAAACAAGTTTTATTTATTTCCCTGTCTGTAATTTGGACAAAATGACTGTGGATTCCATATTGCTTCTGTTGCAGTGGCAAATGCTGTAGGGATAGTAATAAATGCCAATGTCATGGTGGTTTCGGTTCACCCTGAGGCTATCTTCTTTAAATGAGTTATGACAGCACAAGCTACTTGTTTCAGCTTGTTCTCACAGAGCATTTACAGGCTGGAGGAGTCAGACTGCTCATCATCTTCCGGCTCCCCCTTCGCCAAAGTGTTTTAATCTTTCTTACCTCCCTTCTCCATATTGTAATAATCCTCTAAGGCCTACAATTTTGTTTAAAGGTCAAGAACTCAATACTGTTGGAAGAGCAGGACACTTGCTTTGGGTTACCTAGAATAAAGTCAGAACATTAGATGATCTTGAGGCAATTATAGTTGAGATTTTTTACATTTCTCATGGAGGCACCCATTGTAAGGTCTCATGCCACTGAACATCAGGTATATATTCTCCACAACTTTCACACAAGTGTTATTGTCCATCAACATCCCTCATTTTCCTGAGGAAACTCTAGCCTTGGGCTTTTTGTTTCACAAGGATACCTACACTTTTTTCCCTCATTGCCCTGTTTTTTCCTCTCATTCACCAGTTACATCACTGAGGTAAAAAGGAATAGTTGCCATCTTTGTTAGAAACTAGTACTATAATTGGGGCAGCTAGGTGGTGCGTTGGATAGAACACTGGCCCTGGAGTCAGAAGGACTCAAGTTCAAATCCAACCTCAGACACTACCTGTATGACCCTGGGAAAGTCAATTAATGCTGTTTATCCTAGTTCTTCATCTATAAAATGAGCTAGAGCAGGAAATGGCAAACCAATACAGGATCTTTGCCAGGAAATCCCCAAATGAAGTCACAGAGAGTCAGATAAAACTGAAATGACTCAAAAATACTATGATCAATTGTCATCAAGTTCAGATCCACAAGCTCTCAATGGAGTAAAAAATAAGTTACTAAGCAAAATAATCTTATAACTATGTTCAGCGTGTTTGTCTAAACTTAGAAATGTAAGGGATATTAAAAGGAGGTTGAGTTCGTAGAAGCAGAGACAGGAAAATCCTTAAAGGTCTTTAGTCCAACCCCCTAATTTTGCAGATAATAACTGCAACCAAACTGTGATAGATTTGCCAAAAATTACACAGGCAGTCTCTTTTACAGAGCCAGGGCTTGAATTCAGGCTGTCTCATTCTAAATCCAGTGGGATGCATCAGCTTCTGAGAGAAAAACAGATTTAAGGAGCAAAAATATACTTCCTACTGCAATTTTTTTTTTTTTGGTAAATAACCCTTGGAGCTAACAATAAATGAAAATGTGTGAAGTTGAGTCCCTACTTTAAACAAAGAAGTCAAATGATAAACCATTTACATAGAACCTTCCTAACAAGAATACAGTCCTGGAATCTGAACTTATGACCTCCATGAAGGCAGGTATTTTTTTTATTCATGTCTTTGTATTCCATGACTGGGGACAGTGCCCAGCACTTTATGTCTACTGAAAAGAAATGCAACAAAGTAAAATAGGAAGGCTGGGAGGAATACCATCACTGAAGGACTAAGAATTCACGAGTTAACAGAGAAAGCAGAGGATTTCCTATCATGCTTTGACTCTGAAAATCCAGTCAGGTGTGATTTTTTTAATTGGAGGAAAATCTATTTTCTCAGAGCCAAGATGGATAGAATTAGTTATAAATTCAAGTGAGAATTTCTTAGCCAGCTAAAAATTTGTTAAATGGATGAGAAAAAGACAGGACTTGGAGTCAGAAGTCCCAGGTTCTAGTCCTCAGCCACTCAAATGGTATGTGAATTTGGGCAAGACCTTCACCTTATCTAGTGCCATCAGTCATAAAATGAGAGTTGGATTAGATGTTCTCTATGGGCCTCTCTATGAAATGAAGGCTATTCCTTTTCCCATGTGAGTATGATACCCATCTACCTCCCCAGCCCCTATGAAAATGATTTTATTAATGTAGTGGAAGAGAGATTTACATTAGGTACCACCATAATGTATGAGAGAGAAGGAGACAGGGATATATCTCATACCTATAAGTGAAAAAAAAAAAAAGAACACAAAAAAATTCCCATAAAATAACTGGAACAAAGCAGGTATTTAGAAGCTCCCTTTTGGAACTCTCCCATATCCTATCATCTCAGTAAATGTAAAAAATCAAAATAAAAAAAAAAAATCATTCCTTTTTTTTTTTTTTCCACCAGTCACTTCAGAGATCTCTTGATGAAGAAAACTATTGGTTAATACCAAATGCCAACTGCTTGCTACTTTCTTTATAGTCTTAAGCTAAATGGAATACTACGTGATTTGCCCAGGGTTTCCAAGCCAGTACGTGTGGAAGAATTTGAACCCAGGTCTTCCTGAATTCAAAGTCTGCTCTTTATTTGCTATATCACACTGCCTTTCTCCTCACTTATTTTCAAGTTACTTCAACAGATTCCATTTTTGCATATGGCTTCCTTCCACCCTTTTCCTTCTTCCCTCCCCCCACCCCAAGAGTTTTTTGTTTTAGTCAAATATTCCTCAGATTACTTGACTCAAAGTTTAGGAATAAAGAACTGAGAAGTCCTGTTGACCCAAACCATACTTCTCTAGGCAGTCAGTTCTTCTCCCCACTACCAACACATACCTACACACAGCCTGAAATGACTAAAATGTCAATTAATACAAAGCACAATAGAAAGAGAAACAATTCCAAACACTTAGTAGAATTTTCTATACAGAGACTATGAACTTGACCTTGGAGGAAAGCAGCCTAGTTTATGCCCTTCCCTTCTAGAATCAAATACTAAAAGACCTAACAGATAGGGATGATGGCTTGTTGGTGCTGTTAGAACTCCTAAATGGGGAAAGTCTGAGAAGAAATACATTGGAAAAACAAACATTCTTAGGACTGCAGAGTTAACTATTTTCTTTACACTAGAGAGCAGCTAGGTTAGTACTGCCGTATCATTTAGAAACAGAGGTAAAAAAGAATAGCTTCTTGTTTCTTATGATGGGAAATCGTTTCCCCCTCAATTACATGGCAATGCTAGTATGTAATTCAGTTAGGTCATTATTAAATTGCACTATTTAAATTGCTATATTTTCTTCTTTAGACTGTGAACAATGTTATCTTTTTTTCCCTGAATATCTCCAATGACCAATTAAAAAGCTCCTAAAGGGTTAATAACCACATGTCTCTGCAGGGAAATCATGTACACTATTTAAATACATTTAATTTTCCTAAAGAAATTCAACTGTGTGGCTGGCTCCAGCTGTATGTCTCCTAAATGAGAGAAAACGAAGATGTTTTCTTTTAGAAGGTGCAAATATCAAAAGCTGAGTAAGCAATACACACACTTTCTGCAAACAAAAAAGCATGGGATCTTTTTTTTGTTTGACTTAGAGGGGAGGTGGCAAGGGTGTTATTGCTGTGATATGTTGCTTCAAAATCTATGCACCAGACGTGAGCATCTGCATCCCATTTCCCCACGACGGAACAGGAGAGCTGGGTGTGCAGGGCAAACCTCATGTAGAATTGCTGTGTGATGACCCAAGCTCTTCCTCAGTTATTCTACAAGTAACAGGTATTCCTTCAAAGATGCTGGCAATGGCAGGTCCTTCACTGCATCTGGCAGATATTGGAGTCCCAGGCTATGTCGAACAGCGTATCGAGACAATGTTTTCAGGGTTCCTGGGACAGAGCACAGCACAGTCAGTTTTTCACAAAGTTGCTGGTCTTTGGCTAACTCACTAGGCATTGTGCCGTTTTTCCGTAATTCAAAGTGTCCAACAGCTCGGTGGAGGAGCTCAAAGCAAGAATTCTCTTTTTCTGTTCCGAGTCCCCTAACCAACAGAGCCACCAACCGAGAGATAGGTGTCTGGCCTTTTAAGTTGGTGACCCTGACCTCTGCACCATAGTCAAGGAGTATGCTAACACTTTCAAGGTTTCCTTTCATGGCCGCCCAGCTAAGTGGTGTGTCATTGTTGTAATCCAAGGCATTGACAGCGGCACCACTTTCTAGGAGGGCCCTTACACATTCAGCATTATTCTTAAAGGCTGCCCAGTGAAGTGGGGTATCTCTGTTGCCATCTAGTGCATTGGGGTTTGCACCATATTCCAATAGGACTTCCACACAAGCTTCGTCTTTCTCAGCTGCATAATGGAGAGCTGTCCGGTTGTAGCCATCTAGAGCGTTTACCTATTAAAAAGAAATAATAAATACATCACAGTGGACATAAGAAGCAGATACAGATTGTCAGGCAGATCCAAATTATTCATCTATACACCGTCACTAACATCTATTATGCTGCACAAGGATGTCTACAAGCCAAAGGAAGATGATAGGTACATGTGGGGAAAATAGCTTTGAATAATAATATAAGGCCACAGGAAGGCAAAGGAAGTTCATAGAAAAAGGTATTGATTACTTGGCAGTATCTATTTTACATGAGTACATTTTCCATATCTGTAAGATGAGTCTGAAGTTCCCTGGAAATAAGTTCAAAAGGTTAGACATGAAGGGATATGTTTCTATAGTAGCCCCATAAAATTGTTACAAGAGAAGCTAGTAGATTTTTCTTTAGTAAGAGGAAATATTCTGTTAAGATTCCAAGGAGGAAAGTTCAAAAAGAGACTGCAGAAAAAAGATTCTTTAGTCCTAAGTACTTAATAAAAAGGAAGATCCAGCAGCTACCACAAATACAATTAAAATTGTCAAAGGGAAAAAAAATAGAACCACTCTGTTAAACAGAGGACAGAAAAGCTTAAAAGAACTGAAGCATAGAGAGATAGCTGTTAGTTACACAAAAATTAGCTCTGAACTCATGGACTCTTATCTATTCTGAACCATCCAGGGCCCTGCTACTGTCTTTCCTCTTCTTTCTTATCTTTTGCCTATGCTGTTACTACTTGGCACTTCTATAATAAGGTAAGGTGAAAAGGGGGAGGACACAGCTTAAACTCTTTTGCTATTAAGCAAGTTAAGGACAATCTAGAGAAAGCTCTAATACATACAATATTATTAATCTGGACAAAACTATAAGGATGTTAGTTGCTGTATTCACACAGTGTACTCCTATTCCACAAGCTTGTTCAGCTGCCTTAAAACAGCCTGCTACTGGCTCTAAGCTTGCGATGGCCACCACAGAAGGGAAACTAGACTGAGACTGATACTCAAAATAGCAGAGGTGGGGTGACAGCAGAGAAGGCAAAATTCCCAGGAAGGGATTGCCTGAGAGATATACATCTTTGTTTTCATTTAACGTGGAAGGTTGTGTCTGACATCAGATCCAACTCTAGGCAAGATAATGTAAGAGTGAGGTTTGGAGGCTGTCTTCTTTTGTACAGTTCCAGTTCATTCTACAGGCAAAAAAAAAAAAAGAGTCAAGGGTATTGAAGAATAGCACCCAAAAAAGTAGGCTGGGAACAAAAAACAGAAGGAGAAATTACTCCTCACTAACACCATCATCAAATTAAGGAGGGGGAAGGTGACCGAGGTATACAACGGGGCTGATAAAGGACAGATACTCATGGCTCTAGATGCCTGCCATGACACCTTGCAATAAAAATGGTTTTAACTCATGGCCAAAGTTTTAAGCACTAGAGGGTGAGACACAAGGTGAAGAGGTATGGAGGACAGAACTGGTTCTTAGAAAATATGATGCTCTTCGGTGAAGAGTTAAAGTGGATTATTAAAAACAAATTACCTCAGCTCCTTTTTCCAAGAGTAACTCCACACAGTCAGCATCTGACACCATGCATGCACAGTGCAGTGGTTTCAGTGTGCCATGGGTACAATTCACATCAGCTCCCTATATGCGGAAAAAGTGAGAATTTCATCGGTTTTGCATAAGAAGTGAAACCCTAGTCAGACTAGGAAGAAATTGTTATTTTGAGAAAAGCTGGAATGGTGATCCACTTCCCTATCCCATCATGTTGTGAAAAAGTTGGTCAGACAGGCAAGGAAAAGACTCAAGACTGGGTACCAAAGAAAATGAGTCTTGCCTCCACTAGACATGCCATCCAATATAAAAATAGCAACCCAGTTTCTTCATTTTCAAACTAAAGAAATACAGCTCTACTGTTGGAGACAATCAAATAAAGCACTGCCAATTTTTTTTGAATCATGCTAAGAATCACCTTTATTAAGAGGCCTACTAAGAATCACCTTTATTAAGAGGCCTACCTCTCAGACCACCATTAAGAGCTGTATTCTATTATCTGTAGCATGTGTGGAGGCCTTGCTAAACTAAGCAGAATTTGCTATGTTGAAGAAATTCAGACACTTTCCATCCCACTATGCTCTTTAGAAGGTAGGGAACCACCCTAGCAGCCTGGGGATCGGGAAAACCAGGTTAACAGCTGATCTGCCCTTTCAATGATGTGTTGGAGGTAGCTACACTTAAAGAGGGGAATGAAACTTAATATACACTTTTTGTTTAAAAATTTGTATATATCCACTGCTACTTGAATAGACAGTATCAATCTGCCCCACAGGAATCTGAATGGTGGTTTAGCATAGTGGTAGTGTTGCTCCTAACCTAAATCTGAACAAAAGAAAATTAATACACAGCCAAAGTCAAGCTGATTCAACAGAAGAACAGAATTAGAACTTGAGAGTTTCTGGTAAGGAGTCTTTTACCAAGACTTAATTAAATGTACCTTTTACTTTATATAGCCATGAAGCATCAGGGTGTTTGTTCACAAGGGCTCTTAAATTCCATGACAATGGTCTGGTTGCATTCTGTAGCAGCCAAGAAACTATACCTATAACAATTGCCTGACAGAAATTTATGGTCAAGTGCCACCGATTTTCAAAAATCTTAGATTTATAACCAGTATTTCTGAAGTATAATGTCTCACTGTGATTTTTAAACGTTAGAATACCACCCAAAGTAGGAAATGGTAGCATCTGAGCAGTATATACTAAAAGAAAAATAATCATACCCTTTGACCCAGTATTCTTAGGACTATCCCCTGAAAGTGTCATAAAGAACAACAACAAAAAGGAACTGTATAAAGATTTTCATAGTCATATTATATGTAAATACAAAAAATACTGAATGAATCTAAATGCCCAACAATAGAGAAATGATTAAACTGTAACACATTAAAGCAAATAACATACTACAATAATGCACAAGTATGAGGGAAACAAAGAAATGTGGAAAGTCCTAAATAAAGTAATGCAAAACAATTAAAAAACTACTAGAAATACAGCACACACAATTTTAAAGCCATATTAGAGGAAGAGGACTTGGAGTGACTGAAAAGTTCTAATTTTTTATGCACTGAAATTAAACTATAAACAGTTCCCAAAATATAGGATTTTGCTCTATCTGTTTAGGTTTTTTGTTGTTATTATCCATGGGGTTTTTTCTTGGCAGAGTTACAGGAGTATTCTGCTACTTCCTTCTCCAATGCGTCCCCATTTTACAGATGAGGAATTAAGGCAAACATGGGTTATGTGACTTGCCCAAGGTCATACAAGTACGTATCCTGAGGCTGCATTTGAACTCAGATCTTCCTGACTCCAGGCTCAGGGCTCTATCTACTGCACCACCAAGTTGCCCCACCTTTCCACCCTCTCCTCGAATTGGTTTTACTGATATTCAATATTAAGTCTTAAACAAAATACCTAATCTTTAAAAATGGCACAGCAGGTAATAAATTTCTTAAGGGAAATAAGAGTTCTAATTGCTCTATCCCAGACATAGGAAGATCAGTGTGCAAAACAGAATCACTTGTATGGAATAACTTCTATAGTTATATAAGTTGTATAGCCTTTCTACCTCCCTCTGCAGGATATCTTAACTGGGCCTTTAACCACTAGCCATGTGGAACTCAACACATTTCAAGATAAAAAGGCTACTACAGAGTGACAAAAGGGAGAAGGGAAGAAAAACTGAACAAAAGAATAAATAAAAACCAACAGGCTATCATCTCCTGGGAGATAATAGAAATTCTACTCTGTGCAGAGTTGATGCTTCAGGCCTATACCACACCATGGTCCCCCAGGTTCCATTTTATCCCTCAGTGGTTTCTCACAGAGAGAGCAGTATACTCACCCCTCTGATCAAGTCCTCTACGTTATCATGGGGAAAGGAACGTATGGCAGCAATTGTTCGAATTAAGCGCTCTGAGAGAGAGTATTTGCTCTGAATGCTTTGCATAATATACCACATACTGGAACTCATCAAGGGCTCAGGATATGTTCACATGCTCCGAACTACATAAAACAAAGAAACGTTTAAAAACATAAATCACCTTTGATCATATCTGTTTTTGTATCTAAGACCTCTTCGAGGCATTCATATAATTTTAAATGCCATATATCTCAGCAATCCTCATAAACCTGGATGGTAGCCAACAGCTATTTCAATCATAGTGAAACACCCAGATTATGTCATTAAGTGAGCAAGGGAAATCTGAACCTAGGTATCCTATATTGTAGTCCATTCTCCTATCTAGCGCCCAGTGCTTTTTAAATGAATGTATCGAGACCCACAGGCAAGCCACTGGTTTACAAATAGGTAGCTATGTGGATACAACTTATGAGTCCCTAAATTTATTCTAACCTAGCAACAAGAGGGAGAGATTGAAGGTTTTTGAAGAGAGTGTGACATGACCGACTTGTCTTCAGAAAATTCCAGTGTTTTTTATACTATACTGTAATGACAATATGGGATAATGAGAGGTTTTTGTGAGGGAAGGGGGACAGGTGTTTAAACATATAGGGAACTACAGGTATGCAATTCTTTCTATCATTGAAGATCAGCAATTGACCTGCTAACCTAAAGTCTCAGAGTTGGGCTGAGGCCCTCAAGTTAAGGAACTTGCCCATGTTCAAGAAGCTGGATTGTTGTTGGGTTGTGTTTGTACTTCACTGCCAAAGAAGACCATGCCATCAGAGAAATGATGACATGACTTGCACTTGACTGTTTTGAGTGAGGGTGGGCTGTGCAAGGTCACCAGTCTCACTTCTCCTCCAGAGCCATCTGAATCCAGTAACCTGATATTCCTTAGGTTGACTGGAGATGGCCCAGGATGCATTGGAAGACCTTGGCCCCTTTAGATCAAGATCTTTGAAGGTATACAGGATAATGTAATATCCATTCATTGAATATGACTGTTGTAAGAAGTAGCCAGGGCATGGCCCCTTTAATGAGGCCAAGAAAAAGAGAGACATCAGGCTGGGAGGGAAACAGCAACAGTCACTATAGATAATCACTCTAAAGTTAGGAGGGTCCAGAAGAGCTCTTAGGCAGGGGCCCTTTGGCTTCCCAGCAGTAGGTTTAAGGTTTTGGGCAAGGAAAAGAAGGACAGGGCAAAGAAAAGGACAGGGAAAGGGAAAAGAAAAGGGAAGGAAAGGAAAGGAACTAGTCAGTAAAACCCAGTCAACTGGACATCTTTTGGTCATCCAAATTTACCTTCCTTTGGAGAGGAGAAAGAAGGGGAGGGGGAGGCAGACAAGAGAGGAGGAACTGAGTTACCCAGATAGCTGAGTCCCCATTCAGCCACCTGTGTCTACTCACAGAATTGTGTTCATCCTTCATTGCCAAAGACCATGTCATCAGAGAAATGACATGACTTGCACTTGACTTTTGAGTGAGGGAGGGCTGTGCAGGTCACCAGCCTCACTTCTTCTCCAGAGCCATCTGAATCCCTTGGATGACTATGAGAATGGTGGTGCTCTCAACAGTAACAATAAAATTAAAGGGGAAGAAGGAGTTTGGGGGAGAAGATAATAAGTTCAGTTTTGAACATGTTGAATTTAAGATGACTTTGGGACGTCCCGTTCCAGATGGCCAATAAGCAGGTGGAGATGTGAGGGGGAAGATCATGAGCTATGACAGTAGATCTGAGAATCATCAACACATAGATAATTGAGATTATCAAGCAAAAATTATAGAGGGAAATTAGAACAGGGCCTTGAAAGTCCTCTGTGGGTAAGACCTAAATCCAGCAAAGAAAATGAGGAGCTGACAGACAGGTAAGATATAAGCCAGAAGATAGTAGTTTCACCAAAACCTAGAGAAAAGAGTATTAAGGAGAAGAGAGTGATCAAGTGTAAAAGGCTGAGAAGAAGTCAAGAAGTATAGAGATTGAGAAAAGTTCATGAGATTTTACAATTAAGAGATCATTGGCAACTTAGGAGAAAGAATTTTTGAGTCAATGATGAAATCATAAGCCAGACTACAGAGTGAAGAGAGAGAAGAATGGAAATGGAGTCATCAATTGCAGGAAGCATTCTTAAAGAGTTTAGCACAAAAGGAAGGAGAGATATAGGACAGTAACTAGGTGTGGATGAATGAATCAAGCAGAGGTTTTGTGAGAAAGGGAAGAAAAGCATAGGCATATTGGTGGGAAGCAAGGAAGTAGCCAGAGAGAGAAATTGAAGATAAGTGGGAAAGCGGGGAATGATAAAAGAGATAATCTGGAGAAGACAGGATGGAGTGGGATCAACTTGTGCATGTAGACAAATTTTGTCTTCGCAACAAGAAAGGTCACCTCTTCATTTGAGATAGAAGTGAAGGAAAGCCAGTGCAAATGGATGGAGCTGGGAAATGAAGTGTTATGTGAGAGGAATAAAAAGCAGGCCAGTATACCTGTTAAAGGCACCACTATCCATTCCCCATCGGACAATGTAGGTATTAACCTCAATTCCCTATTCTCTTGAAGGAAATGATCTTTCTTACTCCAAGACCTATCTGCCATGCTATCTCTTACTTTACTTTTCCTAAATTGTGTTCCACTGAACCCTGGGGTTTACAGGGTGTGAATAAGGTTTTCGTGGGAAAATTACAATACTAGCAGTAACAGTGAATATCAAATTATTACAAATACTAATTATGTAAAATGTTTGGTGGGACTAAAAATAGGCTTGAAGTTCTCTATTTTATTCCTCAATTTTTTCAACTTCCTTTTAACCAGGGGATAGTTTTCCCTAGAGTAACCAATCCTTTCTTTCCCCTTCTCTCCTCTCACCTCTAACAATTTGAGGTTCTTTCAAGTTTCAATGTATTCCACTGTCTAGTCAGTTTGTGAAAATTTTTGATCATATTTTAAGAAAGGAAAACAAAGACAGTTGCTTGGCTCATTTCTTTAAAGGAAGAGTGGAGAATAAGGACAGGGTATTACGTAAATATACCCAAAGGTTTTGAGATACTTTCATTGGAGACAGAAATTTCATTTTAGGAAAAAATATGATATAATAATTCCTGGGTCATGAAAACTAAGGAAAACTGCCAAATGTGTTCAGATTCTGCTACTGGATTCATTTCTATAAAGGTACCATTCAGGGAGAATTGAAAAATATAGTATTTTTTTAAAGGAAGATTGTACATTTTCGTAGAAACAACTGTTGAAAAGTTTGAAAAGAATTCTAAAGTTGGGACCTCAGAAAGCTCTAATCTAACTTCCAGATGCTGGAGAATACACAGTAGAAAATAAAAGGTTATTGACTTCGACAAATAAAAATAGCTAGTATTTATATTCACAAAAACTCTCACTTGATCCTTACAACAATGCTGAGAGGCAGGTGTTATCATTACTTCAATTTTACAGAGGAAGAAACTGAGGCAGACAGCAGTTGAATGACTTGCCCAGGATCACACAGCTAGCGAGTTCCTCTGATGCCATCTGGTTTTTTCTGACTCTAGGTCCAGCACTCCATCCACTGTGCCATCTAGCTCCTCTGTTTCATTTGCAATTATTTCTCAGGGCACGTAAAATTATTATGGAGGTTAAAAGTCTACAATAAGCAGCACATCTGAGATTTCTGCGTTTGCGATACATGCATCCAACAGTAAGCTGACCTCTACTCATCCTTAGTTCTTTAGTTTGTATGCACGGTGGCTAAAATTATTTTAAAAATATCGCACAATTCAGACATTTCACTAAGTCAAGACATTCTTCCCCGTGTTTCTTCTGGGAAAATAAACTCATTCTGTATTATTAAGCTTTTGCTTACTGTACACGTGTTGCTTTAGAATTATTTTCTAGTTTTAGATATTTTCTCAACTAATTTTTAAGTGGGTTTTTTAAAAATTCTTCTCATCGACTAAACGATCCCCCGAGACATAACCAAGGGCCCCGGTCTGGCCCCAGAAAGGGGAGGCTGAGGCTCCACTCGCAGAAGGACCCGAGCACGGCCGGCCCTGGTGGGGCGGGAGGTCGGGGCAAGCGGCCTCCGGCGCCTTTTCTGAACCGGAAGCTCGTTTACTGTTTACGAGATCGAAGCCTCCCCGGGCAGATCCGGGGGCAGGTTTGCGGCCATGGGCACTCCAACCGTCGGGGCTGGGTGAAGGGAGGGGTCGGCCCAAGGCGGACGGAGGAACGGGGGACGGATGGCACAGGAAGCGTGGCCGGCTCCTGACCCCCGGGGCTACGACGCCGGGGGCCCCGGGGAACGACCGGAGGCCAGCCCCCGCCCAGCTCGGGAAGGCCTGTTGCCAGGAGCGGGGGCTGCCCGCGGGGCGCACGCTCCGGGCCGGGCCGCAGCGCTGCCTCTACCGGGGGGCGATGGCCGCTGGAGGAGGAGGGGAGGAGGCCGCCTCTAACTCTCCCCAAAGCTTGGGGCTTCGGCCCCTCCCTCCTCACAGCATCTGGCCCGAGAGGAGAACAAGTGAATGGGAGGGACGGCGGCCGCGGGGAGCGGAGACTGGGGAGTCGGATCTGTAGGGAGACTCGGCTGGGACGGACCTGGAAGGTAGGCCTTACCGAATCACCAAGTGGAAAACTTGAACCGCAAGCCGCTAGCAGGGCGTGACCCGGAAGCAGAAGGCGTCAGGTGCGGGTCGGTCCCCTTCGCACTCCCAGAGGACGGAGAGGGCCCGGGCCTGCGCAGATGCCGTGGCCGGGTGGCGGAGGGCGCATGCGCGCGCGCTCGGAGCCCGGCTCTGCCAGCCTCCCTGCTGTCGCTGTCACTGCCTGTCCTGCCCTGGTGGAGGCGTGGTGCTGGAACCCGGGGCCGGACGGGCTGGGGCGGGGAGTAGGAAGACCCCTGCTTCCTCCTCAGCCCCTCGCCCCCTTTCCACGAGCCGCTGTGAGCAAGGCTAGCCTCATCGGTAGATGGGCGGCAGTTTCGGCGTGCCTCGCCTGTCTTACCGTCGTGCAGAAAGAGCTTTTTGTGGTAACCTGCAACAAACTTCTAATTTCTGTTTCAGTTCCTTGGATTTGGGCACTCAGTGAAGTCCTGATTTTGACTCAGCATAGCTCTTTGTTTTGTTTTTACCTATTCGGTTCCCAATCCAAACTACCCCCAGCTCTGGAGAGTCCTTTCATCGTGGGCTTGTGTCGGCTCCTTCGCCGGGCGGACCGGGCGGACCGGGCGGGTCGTGGGCTTTCCTTTCTTGTGAGCTCGTAGCACTTCTGTCTGCATAGTTTATTTCAAACGTATATAATATGGTGCCTTCTGTTTGTCATATTTCTCCTAAAAGAGCGAGGATCATACCTTCTAGTTCTGGAAGGCAGTGCGGTATAAAGGAAAGAATGCTGGATTTGGGTTCAGAGAGCCTGTCTTCAGATCCCTTAACTGCCATTGTGTGGGCTTGAGCGAGTTCAGGCAACTTCTCTAGACCTCAGTTTCATCATCTGTAAAGTCAGTGAGTCGGACTAGTCCCCGTCTAACTCTAAATCTGTGATGCTCTTTCATTTTCCTGTAGTCCCTAGTGCAAGTGCCTACAGCTAATGGACAATGAATTCTCATTCTGCTTGACCATTTCATTAGCACTACCCATTTTAGGATGAAAAAGTTTCTGGGGTTGTTTGGTTCTTTCTGACTCAGCACTCCATTCACTGTATCATCTAGCTACCTCTGTTGGGTTTGCGATTATTTCTCAGTGCAGGAAATGATTACTGAAGTTAAAAGTCTGAAATAAGCAGTATACTTGAGATTTTTATGTTTATGGTACATTATTGTATCATGTTATAAACAATAGGTTCACCTACTTATTCATCCTTAGTTCTTTACATACAAACGCATGTATGATAGTTGAAATTAATTACTTTTAAAATATTGTACAATTCAGACATTTCACTGATTGAGTCAAGACATTCTTCCCCATCTTGTGGGAAAATAAACTTATTCTGTATTATTAAGCTTTTGCTTACTGTACATGTGTACTTTTAGAATTATTTTCTAGTTTTAGATATTTTCTCAACTCATTTTAAGTGCTTCAAAATGTGTGGTGTTATTTTTTTAATTCTCCTTATTGATTAAATGATCAACATGGACATAAAAAAGTGGCCCTGGCCTTGCATAGGAGTAGCAGCAAGCACAGCCCTGGAAATGAGAGGCTAAGACTGCCCAAACTTTGTCTGTACAGGCTGAAGGCTACACTAGCAAGAAGGACCAAAGGACAAGTCAACTTTGGAGTCTGTGCAGTTCTGTAGTTTTTATTCCACTCTGTGGCACCCAAGCAAACCCCTTGCCTTTCTGGGGCTGATTGCTCCTGCTTTTCTATGGGCAGGAGGTCATGACAACCAGCCTCCAGGTTCTTTTCTAAGGTAAGTGAACTTATCCACAGCATTCAAAACTTCTCCATTTGTTGTAACCAGTAGTTCCACAAATGGATGGTGTGGTGATGGCTGTGTTTTCTTGATGTTAATTATTAGGCCAAAATTGCACAAGCAGCAGAGAATCGATCCATACTTTGTTGCATCTCAGCTTCAGAGGCTGCATTGAGTATATAATCATCAACAAACAGAAAATCATGCACTAACGTTCCCTTTGGTCTTGGCTTGTAGCCTTTTCAAATTGAAGAATTTACCATCAGTGTGGTAGCTGACCTTGAAGCCATGTTCATCCACATTGAAAGCATTTGATAACACAGCTGAACATATCATGCTGAAAATCATGGGAGCAAGTCTTGTTTCATTCCCCTGGAGACTGGGAAAGCACCAGAGCTTTGTGCATTATCTAGAACCTGGGCAAGCATGCCATCATGAAATTGACATACAATGCTGATGAACTTCTCTGGACAACTACATTTTGACATAATTTTCCGTATGTTCTCACAGCTAACAGCATCAAAGGCTTTGGTCAGATCTACGAACATTGTGTGCAGACCTCTGTTCTGCTCCTGGCATTTCTCCATGGCAGTGTACTTTCCAGGGATATACACAGTGATAATGAGGTTGACACACGCATTTGCAGAGCTAGCTCAGTGTTTGGGAGGTCCAAAGGAAAGAAGGAGAGAAGAGGTATTAGACTGACTACCAAACTGAAGGCATACAGAATTGTTATGCTGACCTCATTGTTGTATGCCTGTGAAACCTGGACAGGATACCAGTACCATGCCATGGAAATCGAATCACTTCCATTTTAATTGTCTCAGGAAGATTCTGAAGATCACCTGGCAGGATAAGATACCAGACACTGATGTCCTTTCTCAAACTAAACTGCCAAACACTAAAACTCTACTTCAAAGAGTGCAACTCCAATGGGCTGACCATATTGGGTTGTTTGAATGCAAAATGTATCCTTACCAACAAGACTATTTTATGGAAAACTCACGCAGGGCAAGTGTTTACATAGTGGTCAGAAGAAGTGATACATGGACACTCTCAAGGCCTCTGTTAACTTTGTAATTGATTATGTGACATGGAAGACACTGGCACAGGATCACTCAGCATGGCATGTCCACATCAGAGAAGGGGCTTTGCTCTACGAGCAAAGTAGAATTCAAATAGCTCAAAAGAAATGCAAGATGAGCAAATTTAGAGAATCCCTCCCAAATATTCACATGGACTGTTTGTGCCCTACCTCATGTTACCCTGAAATCATTTGCTCTAATCAGCCACAATCAGACCCGCTGAAACTTGACTCCAGCATAATGATATTATTTTAGTCCTTTTTGAGGATGAAAGACAACACCTAACAAACTAGATCTTTCCAACACCCTCTTGACATGGGTACCAAAGAGGAGAATCCAAGCCATAGAATGTTAATGATTAGATCATTAATATTAATGACTAGATTCATCAAGAACCTTGGACAACCAGAGACAACCAATTTAAACGCGTCTACTTTTTTAATGCCATTTGCAACATAGGTTGTTTCTAGCATAGGTTAGAAACACAACTCCAATACCTGCCCACGGATACAATTGTTTAGTAAATTTGACTTACCTAGGTAAGATGACTTTGCACAGTATGAGAAATTTCCTACATTTAGTCATAAATTCCCCTTTTATGTTTCTCTGAAATCTTCCTCACTATTTTCTAGTCCTTCAACCCTGAATTTCTAGAGACTAAATGTACATTTTCAAATTGTTTCTCACTAGATTTGTTCTGCCTGGATGTTCCCAGGAAGGCAGCATGGTGAAGTGGAACATAAGCTAGATTTGGAGAAGGAGATGGGCTTAGTTATTGCCTACTTGTGTAACCTAGGGCAACTCAGTCTCCCTGGCACCCAGTATTCGCATCTATAAAATGAAGAGGTTGGGTTAAATGAGCTCTATATTTCCTTCCAGCTCTAAATTGGTGATTCTCTGAAACCCTGCCATCAAACAGGTCTATCTCTAGGTATTTAGGAGAGTTTTCAAAAGTATAAATTACAGCGTAAATTATCCTCCCCAGTGAGGAAGTCCTCACTTTAAACTTTCTCAAAGGGATGGTCTTAACATGCAAAACATATAGACTTTAATTAAAAGTATGTACAATTTAATTAAACCAACATCACATGGTAGAAAATCTAGAATGAAAAACAAATAAACAAGCCAAGTAGTATTTTACTCCAATTCAGGCACTTTTCTCTGTTATGTAGTGTTCTACCAAGTAGCAACAGTAGTTGCCAAAACTTTCCCATAAGTTCTAGAGCATAATTAACCTAATTCTAGAGACAAGAGATTTGAGACACAGAGTAAAGTCTGAAGTTTTTGTGAGTACAGTGCCCTCTTTTGTATTGGATCCCATCACTGGATGGTGCCAGAACCTGGCACAAGACTACTATTTTCATTGGAACTCTACCCATTGCTTCCAAGCCAGGAATCTCCCCAGAAAGGACCAGAAGGGTACTCAATATTCAGTGTAGATCAGGTATGGGAGAGGGATTTATTTCCTCCACACGAAAGAAATGCTTAAAACATAAGACTCATAACAATGACAAACAATAGTGACTCATAACTCTTCCTACTCTCCCAGGAGTTTTGTGCTTGAAATATTAAAACATAAAGCATTTTGAAAGACTGCTGAAGGGCCCTTTCACTCTCACTTGGGTGTGAATTGTCTGTATCTTTTGTCAAGCCACTTCACATCTTGGGCTCATTCTTCTGGGAGTGGGCTTCTCTGAGAAGGGTATAGTTGCAGAAAACTTCTGCTGCCTCTAAGTCCTTACTGAGGAATGTAGAATTTCCCAATATAACCCCTCCTGAAAAGTCTACCTCTTTAGCTGTATATTCCACTGGGGTGGGGCGGTGCAGGGGACACAAATAGAAGAGACAACTGGAGCCAAGAGGTGCTTGTTGCCATTTATGAACAGCTGCCATAACTCGGGGAGGACCGAGGTAGGGCAGAAAGAGAAAGTGAGGAGGGGGGGAAGAGGGTAGGGCACAAAAGAGATCCATCCTTCCTTTTAGAAAGTCCAACGGTCTCATAGAGTCCCCATTATGTTCAGCAAATGGGAACAGAGGAAGCATCAAAGGGCAAAGAGTCACTCCTTTTAATTTCTACTCAGTCATCCACTCTTCTTGGCTCACTGGCCAATTCTTTTTAACATAGTGCCTGTCATAGAGACAAAACCAAAGATTGTTTCATCATCGTGAAGACAAATCCTTCAGCACTGAGCACTTATGAACCCTAAAAGTAGCCACGAAGGCTCTGAGCATCATCCGTGGTGTATGCTCTAATCGAACCCCTGCCTCATTTCTCTTAGGTCTCTGGCTTTTTATTTTCTTCTGTTGTGTTTTTGAAACATTTACTGTAGAAAGAGAAGAGGCTTCCATCCGATTATAGAAAAACTGAGTTGGTAACAGAGTTCACCAAACAAAAATATAAAAAAGATGAGATAGCCTTTCTTTAAAGAGTATCTTTGAGGCTGCTGCTGAATGTCATATAGATGGTATCGATAAGGGAGCATTAGACTAGGAGTCAAGAGCTTCAGTTCTATAAGTGATACATTGATCTTTTATAAACTAACCTTTCTTGGCTTCAATTTCCTTTTCTGTAAAACAATGGGATACAGAATGATCTCCAAGGTTTCTTCCAGTTTTAAAATATCTATGACATTTTTCTTTCTCACAGGGTCAAAGAATCTCTGCTTCCCAAAGGTTCTCAGTTCAAGTGAGATCTTTGTGGATATGGTCACAGTAATGGGGCTACAAAGAAAGATTACTTCTGAAAAAGCCCAATGTAACCTCTAGGGAGAGCGTTGTCCTTGGACATTCTAATCTCCCCTTTTCTCCATCATATTTTCCAGGAAGATATATCACTTTCTAAACCAGGTTACTGGTAGTGATGATCCTCACTTTAGGTTTCCAGAACACATAATTCATAAAACTGTACTACCTTAAGATCTGCTGTTTTGCAAAGAGGGTGTTTGTCCCATCAACTGTAGCTTTCTGAATTCCTGAAACTATTCTGAAAACCTGATACATTCCTATGCAACTTATCTACTACTTTTTCATTCATTTCATGAGAGAGTAGTCCTTCTCCATATCAGAGAAACTCTCCAAAATTATACTTGGTTGGGAATACGCAAGCAGGGAACACCAGTGATGGAGAGTGAGAGAATGACCATTTGTCTCTCCTTTAATCTAGCAAAACAAATTTTTTCTGTTTCATTCCCTCTCTCCTGATCTGTGGTGCCCACTGTTCCTAGCACCTAAATACCCCACCCCCTCAAAAAAAAACAAACTTCTTCTATTCACCCTCTTCCTTACTGTTAAAATACCCTTCTCAGCTTTGGAACCATGCACAAAGAAAGGTTCAGTCTTGGGAGACTTTCTCAAACTGTGTACCTCTCCCTCCATGTTAAAGGCAAGAAAAATCTCATTAAACTTAGATCTGGCTCATTTATGTCTTCTCAAAGCAGCAGCATTCCTCATCTCCCCCCCCCCCCCCCCCCCCACTGTGTCTTATTGATACAAGAAACTCACAAATACAAATTAAGAAAGACTTTAACAGAAGTAACTTATAAATACTGTTATAGTCTCCAAGGAAGTCGGGACTTAACATCAAATCATGAAGCAGCTTGTGAGAGTGCTAAATTGGCATTTTACATTTTAGCTCTGCACTATCTAAACAGTTTCCATGAGATCTATGTCTTGTCCAGTCAGGCTTGGCTTGGGTTCATACCACTGCTGGATGCAATCTTCTTTGCTGAGAAGTGTAGGATTGCAAAGCACTTTTCCTGTTGTAAGCTCTGAGGGGCCCATGAGCTCTACAGAAAGAGAAAAGGAATAAGGAGACAAGCCAGGACCTCTGAAACTCACAAGACTGCCTCCAAGACTGGATGTGTCCATGTCAGGATTGCAGTTTGGTCACGTATTCTCAGGGAAGGAACACAAGAGGCAGCCCTAGGGCCCCAAGGCCCATAACCTCACCCAAGTCAACAGATGTATTTTAGATGCCATAAGCTCACAATTTCCATGCTGTCAGAGTAAAGAAGGAAAAATCATTCCTTTAATCTCGTGGGCTGACCAGGGAAGAAGAACTACTTGCCACACATTTTGGAAAGTTAATAGGAGAGACAGAGGCATATGTCTCATTTTTTAAACTGATGCAATACCCTATCCTTATAGCAGGATGGAGCATAAAGAAAAAACCAAGAGACACTCAGGGATGTTGACTGCAACATCTCAAAGCACCAGATCATTCAGTGGTGAGCCCTGGAAGTTGTCAGGGAACCCAGCACACTCTCCAATGGTTGGCCATCCCTATGCAGGTCCATCCCTATGTCTAATACATTGGATTTACTCCAGTCTGACCCTCATTTCTCATATGAATGGAAATATTTATGCAAGGGTTAAGTAACCAGAATCATTGGGGTAGTTCTTGACATGACTGCAAGTACTTAAGTTGAGAAATATAAATCTTGGAAGACTTCTTTGAGGTGGGAAATATTGAGCAAATTTTTGAAGAGGTCTAAGGAGATTTCGGGAAAGGAAAAGCTGTGAATGGGAAATTGGACACAGAGACAGGGAAAAGTTTGGGTTGCTTCAGAGGCATGAATTAAACCAAGCAGGCTGCAGACACTATGAGCCAAGTTTCTTCTACACTCATATCCTCTAAAATTGCCTGAAAAAAACCTTTGCTTGCTTATACAACATTCCATTGGATCTATCATGGAATTCACAAATGTAAGATAACTAGTCTGGACAGCCTGTTTGTTCACATCTGGAAGATTGAAAGTTCTTACTATTACATATGAAAAATTAGCATCCATGTACATATCACTAATATAGATGTAGCTGCATGTGGTTTCCCCCCATTCTTTGTGTTTATATTACATGTAATCCTAAGTATTTGCACATTTACTATTTCTTGGCAGACTGGGAGCTCTCCCAGGGCAAGGACTATCTCTCTTTCTTTTTCCCTCCCCACCCCTTGCTCCACCCTGTCCTGCACCCAGGATCTAAACACAAGATTTCATTTCAGAGTGTTGACTGACAGTGTGACTGGTGTTTCTGTTTTCATGCCTGACATGGAGCATGACCTAGAAATCTGATAATGATGTTTTGCTTGTCACCATTGCTTTTATAACTGTTTGACAAGAATTAGTACCCATCTTCCTCTGATGACTGTCTCTGGCTGATATCCCAGGTTCTGAATTACAGGCTGAGTTTATTGCCATGTGAGCCCTGTGTACCTAATGGCCCTAAGATTTCTTAGGTTTTTTTCTTCAACTGGCTACCTCAAAACTTCTTTCTCTGCTCTGAGTGTGGTTGTGTGGACTAAGAAACAGTACAGAAAAAGTACGCTTTCTTTGCATCTACAATGACTTACTTCTTGGAATCTTACTGTCATCCAGAAATCAACAAGGAGGCTATTACCATTTCGTCCCTCGGTGGCATAACCTTGTTCTTCCATAGGAAGCCTGACCTTTGACCATGACTGATTGCCCACGTTACTTCTTCTAGAAGAAGAAAATTTTAATCAAAAAAAAGCAGAGGGGGCTTCTTCCAAATGAGCCTTTCTCAAGTCCTAAGACAAAAGCAGAGAAAAAGAAAGCAAGCGTCTTGTGGCAGTTTGAAGCTGTCTAAGTGATAAACACAAGGAGAGATTAGCAGAGGCACTCCCAGAGGATGAGGGAACTTCCCATCTAGGCTATGTGAAGCACAACTTCTAATTGGTTGTTTGGTTCCCCAGACTGGTATGGAATTGAAGGTGATTGGCTACTCAGCCAAGAAGAGTTACCCCCTCAGTTTTATAAGTAGTTTTATAAGAGGATAAGGAGTCTACTACTCTTTGAGCTCTGCCAGGCCTCACTTGGACTTTCAGCAAGAAGAAAGTAGAATTTCTGTCCCTTTTCCTCTGTCCCAGTGGCAATGGAAGCTAATCTCACAGGGCAGCAAGAACATAGGCTTACCTAAGTGAGCCTGAGACTGGTCCTCAAATCCCTGGTCATGTCCTGTGTTTTGAATTCCCTGACCACAGGGAATCCTGAGAAATGGACACTTCCAGTTCTGGTGTAACCTCAGGCGTTCAAAAGGAAATGGTCACTGACAGGCTTATCCTGAACCGAGAAGGACTAAAAAGACATGCCTAGCTGGTCAAAAGATCTGGATCCAAAAAAAGTTGCTTCGACAGGACAGGCCTGAGGTGAAAATGGAGTGTCTGTTCAGTAGTCCTACAAAGTACCTTTATTTTCAAGGAGATTATAGTGATAGTGAGGTTATTTTATTAAGAATTTGGTAGTACACACTTATGAGTCTTTTGTCTTAAACTTTGTTGTTGTTGTTGAGGAGGAAATAAATCGTTGTTCTATACCCAGTATCTACTTTATACATTGAATTCATTCTCTAAAAGGGACCCTTGTAAGTTCTTTTGGAGAAAACCTATACATGAACCATACTTAATTTACTTATTTGCTTTTTGAGATTTTCCTCGGAGTTTTAACTTGAAGAGGGAATGGAATAACTAGCCAAAGGGTATAAGAAAAGCCTGTCTTCTTTCTTTGGGGATCAGGTGACCCCAGGCTCTGGGTGAATCTAGAGCAGAGCTCCTTTTTGGACTGCCCCTTTACCCTGGTCATGGGTGACAAAGGGAGCATTCAGAAATCTTCGGAAAGAATGAGTACTTAAGTGACAAACAGATGAAAAATGAAAAAGCCTTACCTAAATAATTGCCTCAGAGATCTTTCCCTTTTTTGGGGGAAGGGGTCTGTCAGCTCTTATCTATCCAGTCTGTATGTACTACATTAACTCACACGTTGCTTTAGAACTGTACTCTAGGTATTTGATAAATACACAAATGTCTATATTCTTCTGTTTTTCTGTGGCTCGTGGTGCCTAGCATACTATACAGTATACAAGAGGCCCTTGATAAATATCAGCTGAATGGAATTGAACTGAAATGAACTGAATTAAACAAACCTGCCAAAGCCAAATTATTTGAATTATTGTTTTTTCTGTACTCTGACTCTGAAAAAGGTGGGGAGGAAGTTTAGAAAGAACAACCTTAAAGGATGGTTTGGAAATGAAGCAAAGGGGGAAAAAGAGTAAAATCCAAAGGAGACATAACTTAGAACTCATTAAGCCCTTTACACTGCAAAGCCTTGTTCTGTAGCAAAGGAATAAGCAGTTCTGAGGAGGAAGGAATAGTGTTTATTAGCAGCAGGGATATTTTTCCAAGACATGTCATCAGGGGGAAACAGCAGTTTCTTTCAGTGTCTGTCCCAGACTAGACATGCCCTCAATTTTCAAACACTGCTCTTTTTTTTTTTCTACTTTTTCCAGGGCTTAAGAAAATTTATGATTAAGAAAAAACTGTTAAAGGCCAACTTTTCATCAATACTCTACAAAGATATGCAGATATATACATATTAACTCAAATATATACATATGATTTTGATGTTACAAAATATATATATATGTGAATAAAATATAGTGATGCAGTGCTTTTCAGCTACACCAACACCTATTCTGCTACTAGCTCCCCTTATTTTATTCCTTCCTTTGCAGATTCAAAGGCAGTCTAACGAGTGTGTTCTGAATTGCTAGTATAAGAAATGAACAAATTAGCAAAAACTGTAAATTGTTTGTTCCCTATCCCAATAAATACTGAGGAAATCTCCTCTTCCATGGGGTAGTTTCCTCTCTACAATTTCAACCTACAAAACTTATAGACTTAGGCAGAATCATGATCAATAGCCATGTAATTTATTAGCAGAATTAGGTTACTTAAAAACTCGTGTTTGTCCTTTGTTTTCGAAGAAGCCCATGACATTAGGGAAATGACATGACTTGCAGTTGACTTTGATTTGAGTGAGGGAGGGCTGTGCAAGGTCACCAGCCTCACTTTCTCCTCCTGAGTCATCTGGATCCAGTGACCAGATATTTCTCAGGATGACTAGAGATGGCCCAGGATGTAATAGGGGACCCTTGCCACTTAAAAAAAACTCTGACGTTGAAATACCCTCCCAACAACTCTAACAGGGCTTGAGATTTAAACTTTGGGGAAAGTTGGGAGAAGAAAGGAGCTGACGTCTAGACTTGGTTCTCACTAACTGGGATAATCAGATATTCTCCCCCTACTGTGGTTAAGCAAACTTGCTTTTAAAAGTGTTGCATGGATCATAAGTGTTTCAACTCATTCCAGTTTCAGGCCCTAACCTACCAAAGGACAGACCTGAGTCAAACCTAGTCCATTAAAGTTGATAGTAGAAGTGTGATGGCATGCTGGCTTACGTTTTAGTCAAAATGAGGGAAAGAGCTATGATACAAGGAACACAGAGTGATCAGATGGTTGACTATGGCAATATGTGGTAAGGGCCCTTTCTGCAGTGTATAGAGTCTTCTCAGTGAAACAGAGAGAAGACCCCCACTGACATCGAGTGATAAACATAGTGGGTGCTGGAGGAAGTCAAAGAAAACACCAGATTTACCATTTCCTGGTTATTATTAACTATCACAGAGAATCCAAATTAACAGCATAAGAAAGCTGCCTGTCCTAATGCATTCAGCAGCCAAAAGAGCTCTTTGTTTTTAAGGACTGTACTATGAAAGCAGAACAGCACTAGTAAAAAGGACATTGCTTATAGATGTGAAGTCTGGTAAACTTCAGGTAGGAAATGATAGGAAGTACAGACCCTGATATTTTGCTGGAACATGTGCTGAAAATCCCTGAGATCAGGACCGTAATACTCATGACTAATGGCAAGAATGAGAAAGAGACTTGGTAACCAATGGTAAGAAAGCACAGAACTTATTCTATTGATGTCCCCCAGAATGGAATTTTCTTCTTATGAGAAAAAAAAAAACTTTTCCCACCAAGCATCTGGAAAGATTGCAAGAGAAGTTTAAACAGCAACTTTATCATTCACTCAAGCAGTGGTTGTGGAGGGTTTGGTCCAAATGAGCCAATTCAGAGACCTCAGCAAATTACCATGGGTTTAGGGGACTCTCAGAAGACTTACTTTTGCAGTCAGTTAAATCAGTTAGATACCCTAGATGGAAACTATCCTTTGGTCCTGTTTGGTGGCTAAGATGGACATATCCAGTCCCCATAAAGATGGGTTCTGTTGTAGGCAACTTCCCAAAGGGCTTCTGCAAAGGAGGGACTAAAATTTCCAAAGAAAAAGGGTTTGAAAAATTGGATTTGTTGTCACAGCACAGCCTGTCAGGCCCTCTGACCTGCCTGAGCTACCCTCTGTTAACTCTCCTTTTGGAGCTGATTTCATTCTCAATAACTGTGACAGCTATATATCCTTTTGGGTTGAGCCCTGCCTAAACTAGATCAGGCTATTAATGGCAGCAGAGCTCCTACTTCTCACTTGCTTCAATCAATCAATATTTCTTGTTGTTGTTCTTCGGTCATTTCTGTTGTTTCTTTGTGATCCTTTGGAGGGTTTTCTTAACAAAGATACTGGAGTGGTTTGCTGTTTCCTTGTCCAGCTCATTTTATAGATGAGGAAACTGAGGCAAACAGGGTTGAATGACTTACCAAGGGTCACGCACCCAGTAAGTGTGGCTGGATTTGAACTCAAGTCATCCTGATTCCAGACCTGGTGTTCTATCCACCATACCACTTAGCTGCCCACTCTCACATTTATGCTTTTTCTCATTTTTGTTTGACTATGGATTTGGACAAATGGAATTTCTTTGCTCATTACTATGTATGTTCATTGTGGAATTGGTATCTGATTGGAAGAGAGTCAAACCTTAGATAAAAAGCTTAGGGTCTTCCTTCTTCCAATTAATGAAACAGCAATTAGAAGTTAGGCTGAATCTGAAAAAACATTCCCTAGAATAATAATATTTAAGCAAATAGGTATAGTTCTAACCTAGTACCCCACTCTTTCTGAAGAGAGGACAATGGCCAAAGGACTGGCCCCCATCTCCTGCTTCTCCTCATGGCAAGAACTAAAATGTCCTTTGGAGAAGAAGGGGTGGGGATGATGGAAAAGAAGTCAGAAATATCTATTCTACCTCCTTGTGAGCCACACAATGATATCTCCATGCTATACGTAGAGGACATTACACTTATTACACTAAGCAAACCTTTTGTTAACTTTTGAATGATGTATATTCATTTCATTCTAATATCAGACCTAAACTATGAAGGTACTGGCCTAAGTCAGGCCCATGACAGTTCTCTGAAATCTTTGGAAGGCTTCCAAAGTCTCTATAATCCTCTGTTATTAAACTGTGAAGAATACAGAGAGCAAGAAGACAGAGAAACTTCTAGTTTGTTTTATAAAGAAACATTATAAAGAGAATTCGATGAGGAATCATCTAAAAGAGACTGTTGTCCTCTTGTGGCCAGAGAGCAGCTGAGAGAGGGCAATAGCCCTCAATTTTCCTTAAGTTGAGTCATTTTTGAATATATGGTATAAATACAACTTGATCATAATGAATGACTTGGGACAGGAGTGGGAATAAATGGCTTTAGTCTTTTTTTTTTGACTAGGGTTTTATTTTTAATTTTTGAATCAGTGTTCATTAATAATATCAGCCTATTGTTCACTTTATTATTCTGTAGTTTAGTTATTAGGATTGTAAAAGGAATTTAATAGAGTGCTTCCTTATTTTTTGAGAAAAAAATTTATAGGTTGTTTTTTTATTTTTCTTTAATAATTTGATAGAATTCTTCTGTAAATCCATCTGGACCAGAGCTCACCTACTATTTCTATCTTCTTTCCTTTGAAACAGGACCTTGTGAAGTCTAAAAGGCAGCTGGCATCTTCCCCCTCCTGGGTACCCAACCAGCAGGGTGTGAACTACTGGAGTAGTCATGGTAGAAAAAGCAGCAAAACACCAACTGGTCAAGAGAAGAAGAGTTGCCCACAGAGACAGAAGATACCAGAAAGAAAAGGACACTCCTGACACTGATACAGCTATGCTCAGTGAATGCAAAGTAGCAAATGAGCAGCCCTGTTGCAAATGCCTCAATGAGGCCTGAATAATAACCTCTTAAATGATTGTAATCATTCTGAGATTCTTATAGTTAGCATCCCTCTTCCTGTGTGAAAATAAAACTGCCTGTTCCACATCTGATTCATGATTGTACTCTAGGTACCTTTTTTTTTTTTTTTTGCTTTCTTCAAGGAAGGCCATACCATCTCATCTGTGGGTTCATTCCCTCCCAGAACCCCAAATGCTCTGGGTTTCCGATGGCCAAGTATAGATGCTCCCATTTCTCTTCTTCCAGGGTAAGGTGTTGTTAATGGAGGCACAAGATTACCTCAGAGAAGGTGGTCTCAAAGGGCACTAGATCTTGAGTGCTGGTAAAGGCAGATGTCACTAATACCTTTTGCCTCAGTTGCAGTGGTACCTGTGAATCTAGCCACACCCACAATTTTCCAGAAAAGAATCCAAGAGCTCCCGGAAAGGGAGATCATATGGCAGCTGTATGCAGTATTTGAGATCTGAAGGACATGAGATCTATTAGTCCCAGGAAGTTTGGAGACTGGAAGAGCAGAGAAGACTGTGAGCAGGGAGCACCTGGGTTACACGGTAGAGACTATATAATGCAGTGGAAAATAAACATCATTTTTCACAGTAGGTATGTGGGTCTATAGCAGTTTGATAGGATAGCTAGTAGATGCTGCTCCCCCTATTAAGTACAGTGGCTGAAGAACATCTTTCACCTACCTCCTTCCTTTACTAATTTTGTTGTAGGCAGACCTGAAAAACAGCAATTACAATCACATTTTAAAGGTATTTTGTAAGCCCGATTCTCTTTAAAAATTAATTTGTTTCCATTGTCTATGAGTATGTCATCACTTGGAATCAAACTATGCATGGAAAGAGTCTTAAAGGATTTTGTATTTCACAAACTGTCTAAGACCCTAAGGCTGGAGGTTAAGACCTCCCTGGAAGCTGAGTCATATTTTAGCATTATGAATAATCCTACAGCTTTTTCAAACAGAACCTTAAAATTTGAATTTGGAAGTCTCTTATATTTCCCCTGGAAGATTAAGCCCTTGGAATATGTTACCTGAGAGTTATGAGTACAGGTCCTGAAGACTAAACTGATGAAAGGTAAAGGAAGTGAGTAGTAAAGGCTATAGCAACACCTAGTGTTACAAAGAGGGAAGTTCATCCATTTTTCTACAATTTTCTTTTCTTTGGTTTGGGAGTAATTAGCTTTCCAAGGCTTGACTTTCTTTTGTTTGCTTTTGTTTTATTTTGTTTTTAAAGCAGGACTTCTTGTTTTATTATACAAGCATTCCCTCCCCCACCCCCAACTCCCATACTATTATGGTTTTAATCTTAATCTATTTTTTCTTTCCCTCTGCATTTTTATTTTGACATAATTGTTTTATTTATTCTCTTTTATTGCGTAAACTGAATTTTGCCCAATCCTGGCTACTTTTGAGGAAGATTACTGTGTACTGATAATTATTTTAATTCTAGTTTTGTACTTTTTTGCCTTTTCTTTTGATAGGCTAATTTTATTTCCAGTAAGATGATATATCATTTTTCCTCCCTCACCAAAATTATCATTTGGATTTTCTTTCACTATTAGTTGTGTGAGTTTGTTTTTGGTTTTTCTTTTGTTTTGAGATTTCTTCTACTTCCTTTTAGTGAATTATTTTCAAATTAAATTTGTGGGTAACCTGCTATTAGGGGAGGGAGTTAATGCCAGGATCTAAAGCCCCATTCAGATTTGGTGTTGGAATGAACTGAACAAAGCATTCCAATTAACACAAGGTTTACTTTGTCCTAACACGTCAAGGACTTGAAACAAAGATACAATGGAAGTTAGCTTTCTGAATTCAGCCTCCCTCATCCCTGTACAGAAACCGATCTGGTCACAGGGGAAGGGTATGATGACTCACATGATCTTCAGACATTTACTAAGTTGGAAGATTCCATATGGGTAAGACTTTTTATGATCTTAGGGGACAAGGAAACTGCCATCAAGTCTTGGGGGTGGGGGGCAGATTTGTTGTCTTTTAAAGAAGATTAATCCCTATTGTAGGGAAACAGGGAAACCCTGGTCATATCATATACCATTTCATGGTGACAAGGTGACAAGGATCAAGAGGACCTTTCACTATGTAAAAATACTTTCAGGGCTTTTACTGGACAGTTTTCCTGACATAGAAAGTACTAAGAAAAAAAAGAAAAAGAAAAAAACTTCGACTCTCCTGCCCATTCTATAGAAAATTTCCGCCCCCCTGCTTTCCCCATTCAAAGTTATTAAAAGGAAAAAAGAAGAAAAAGAAAAAAATTTGGAGGACAAAAGCCAGAAATCCTAGGTTTTTTTCTCCCCTCCCCCCATTTTTCCAGTTTGGGACAGGTTAGATGCCACTTTGGATAAGTGGGTGCTCTGACTGTCACAAAGAATACAATTAGACAGACACTGTCCTTAGGGGAATAGTGTAATACTTTGTCTAGCATGTCATGATAAAACCACCCTAATTTTCATATTTGCATGGGACCTACTCCCCAGTCTTGGCTATTATCTGATTGGTGATGACATGTCCCACAAACACGAAGTGAAGGGGGAGGGAATGGCAAAATTCCTCCACTGATCCTGACCCCAAAATGGAGAGCCTTTGATTACAGATTGTGAACTCCTAGAAGTCTTTTAACTCTCTTCCTATTCCCAGAGTTTATGTCTGGCACATAATAGGCACTTAATAAATGCTTATTGATTGTCTAATTCTCCCACCCCAGACCACTTGACCAGATCCATAGTCACTGCTCAAGAATCAGAGTGTAGATGAAGATATTCTCTGGCTCATCCCTCAAGGCTTTCCATATAACCTGGAGCTGAGCCCACTGAAAGAACTTGCCAGGATCCCTATTCCCCTAGGTTATCCCATGTTACTGGACTAGTAGCTACTAAGGTCCAACTGTGTATGCCTCTCTTGTAGTGAATGGAGCCACTGGGAAACCAGGCAAAATGGCATTCCTCAAGAGCCAAGTCCTAATAGGTGGGGACCCATTGGCCCAGCAGAAGAAGCATAGCTCTAGGATTTGGACTGGAAGCTCCAATTTCTGGCATAGTTAGTATCTGTCTTTGAATGTTACTAACCCCAGAGGAACTCAGACAAAAATGATTTTTACACACCATTTTCATTTAGCCTCCTATGCTCTATCCATCTTTGTAGGAACCAACTCATAATAGGGGGCTCTGGACAAACAGTGATTATGTTATCCAGTATCATCTGTTCAGTAACAATTAAGGTCCAGTTAACAGGAAAGAAATTTATTTTTAAAAAATTATATAGTGAATGGCCCCTTTGGAGAACTTGGAACTCCAGAAACCTGTCAATTGTAACAAATAATTTTTGGTGGCTGCCAAAGGCTCCACTTTGGTATTTATGGATAGATACCTCCAGAAACATGGGCCTTGCCAGAGTTACAAGAGTCCAAGTGGACAGACTGCTGGACAGCTTGTTTTACATCTTCCAGGATCTCCCAGGGTCTATTCTGGGCACCTCTTCAGAGAAGAGGTAGACTTGTGGGTGATAGCAAATGGGGCAATCAAGATACCCAGGTGAGGAATATGGGTTCTCCAAAACCCGAAGTGTACAATAGGTTTCTAGGCTTCCTTCTTGGATTACAGAGAAGAAAAGTGTCAGTAGTTTATTTTGTACTAGGCTTGGAATCCTCCGCATTCCCAAACTTGACAGAATAGTCTTGGCTCTGGTTGTTCACTTGTCCCTCATATGGGCCATCATTTGCCTTCTGGTCAATATTACATCATCATTGTAGTGATGTACATCAGTGCCCTCATGAAGGGATGTCTCTTTCAGATCCCTGTCCACCATAATTTGGCTGGAGAGTATGAGGGGGAATTCAAGGATCTCTAGGAAAAGACAGTAAACGTATACGAATTCCTTCCCATGTGAAAGAAAACTATTTCAACCAGTATTCGTCACAGGAATAGCCTCTGACTGAGTCATAAACTCTTTACTTAGAGCTATGTCACCTAGAGGACCCAGACAGTTGTGATCTTTAACATATACTTTTCATTTAATAATAGAAGCCTCTTGTGCTCAGCGTATCTTCTTCAAGAAACCATATAGCACCACAAATTCATAATGGGTAACTCTGGACAAAGGGTGATGGTATGACCTTTTCCCTATGCATCTAGTATTAACAAAAGCACAAAAATAGGTGAATAATTGTTTTCCAAAGGTGGTATAGAACATGACCACTTCAGTCTCACAACAACAAATGACACATGACAAACTGTAGTTCCATAGTCTAAACACATGTGGTCTGGTCATCCTGAAATGTTTGCCTAAAATTCCAATTAATTTGATTTTTATGGACTGAAACCTCCAAAACCATGTCTCCCATTGGGTCATAAAGAGCCCAGGAGAAGATACTGGTTCATGGTCCACTATAGGTCTTCCAGAGCCATAGTCTATTCTAGGATTTACTCAGAAGTAAAAGTCTAAAAATGCCTTAATACAATTTTGCTCTAAAATCCAAAGAACCAAATATCGGACTTCATTTTTAGATTGCAGGAAAACAAGTATAGGTAGCTTGTCCAGACATACAAACCTGTCCTGATCAGAATAGGCACTAACAGATCACAGTTATAAACCTACCCTATAGTCTCTGATCTAGAAATTCCAGTGTTCACTGTGATAGGAGTCATAAAACAGGAGAGAAAGAAGGTTTTAGGCTTATCCTATTATTGATACTGGGAGGAGAATGACTCCCTGCCCTAAAGGAATAGGGTCATCTTCTACCTTCTGGAGAAGTTCAAACAGAAGCCTGTTAAGTCACTGGAGTTCCTGAGCCATATTCATCCTCAATGAAGGCATTTCGCAACATAGCCAAAAACATCAGGTTAAAAAGCATGAGAACAAGCACACAGCCTTGCTTCATTCCACTGGTGACTGAAAAAGCACAAGAGCACTGTCCATTATCCAGAACCCAGACAAGCATGCCATATATACTAGCACCATGCCAGGAAACTGAATTACCAGAACAGATTGGTTTTCCAAGAGGCAGAAGAACTAGAGACCAAATTGCTAACATTCTCTGGACTATGGAGAAGCAAAGGTGTACAGTTAAAGGACTACACTAAAGTCTTCGATTTTGTGGATTACAACAAAATGTGACTGGTCATCAAAGAGATGGGAGTACTGGATCATATTAATTATCTCCTGAGGAACCTGTATGTGGGCCAAGAAAAAAAAGTTAGAACCTAACATGAACAACAGATTAGTTTAAGATTGGAAAAGGAATATGACAAAGTTGAGGGGCATCCCTTCAATTTACGATTCTTCGATACCAGAAAAGAGCTGCTCTAAATATCTCTTTTGGGACACAGGTCTAGTAGTGGTATTGCTAGGTCAATGGGTATGCATGGTTTTATGGCCCTTTGGGCATAACTCCAAATTGCTCTATAGAATGGTTGAATCAGTTCACAACTCCACCAACAATGCATTAATGTCTTATCTTCTACACATTCCCTCCAATATTTGTCATTTTCCATTTCTGTCCTATTAACTAATCTAATGTTATGAGGTAATACTTCAGAATCATTTTAATTTGCATTTCTCCAATCAATAATGAGTTAGAGTATTTTTGCATATGGCTAGAGTTTTGATTACTTCATCTGAAAACATCATCTCTTTTGATCATATATCAACTGGAAAATGACTCTTATTTTTATAAATTTGATTCCATTTTCTATGTGTTTGAGAAATGAGGCCTTTATCAGAGAAATTTGCTTCAAAATATTTTTTCACAGTTACTATTGCTAGCTATATTTTCCTCCTTCCTATTTTTCCTCTCCTTTCACCCTGTTCCTCCTCAAAAGTGTTTCACTTCTATTTCCTCCCCTAATCTGTCCTCGCTTCCTTCTATCACCCTTCCCCCTTCACTTATCCTCATTCCCTCCTATTTTCCTTTTGGGTAAGATAGATTTCTATAGCCAATTGTGAGAGTGTATGTTATTCCCTTTTGGAGCCAATTCTGATAAGACTGAGGTTCATTCACTTCCTCTTTCCTCTCCCCTCTTCCTCTCTTGCCTCTTATATGAGATAATTTACCCCATTCTACTTCTCCCTTTTTCTTTCTCCTAGTACATTCCTCTCTCAATTCTTAATTTTATTTTTTAGATATCATCCCTTTATATTCAACTCACACTTGTGCCCTCTGTCTGTACATTCTCCTTCTAACTATGCTGATAATGAGAAAGTTTTTATGAGTTATAAGTATCACCTTCCCATGTAGGAACGTAAACAGTTTAACCTTATTGAATCCCTTATGATTTCTCTTTTCTGTTTACCTTTTTATACTTCTTTCGCAGCTTGTATTTGAAAGTCATATTTTCTATTCAGCTCTGGTCTTTTCATCAAAAATGCTTGAAAGTCCTATTTCACTGAAACTCCATTTTTTCCCCTGAAAGAGTATACTCAGTTTTGCTGGGTAGGTGATTCTTGGTTGTAATCCTAGCTCGGGAGTGGAGAAACTTTTCATGTTGGAAGGCTGCATTAATATCTAGTTGTAATCAAATAAGGCTGCATTTTAAAAACTTCAATTAGATATACTTAAAGATATACATTATTTTGTAAAAAAAAATCTAAATGCTATACACTTAATAATTTCAAAAAATGAAAAATATTTGTTAATTTCAAAGTTAACTAACCTTTTAATGACTTTTTGGTTGTGTCTGATTTTTGTTGGAAAACATTTGAATATTTGGTTGCAGCATGGAGGTCTGCAATTTCAGTAGATCCACTAGATGCATATGAGTCATTTATGACCTTCAGGGCATCTTGAATCCCAAGTAGGATAATATTCACAGAAATAAGTGGTTGAAAAGCAAGAAAGCATTTTCAGGCATTTTCCATATTTCAAATGGATCTTTCTTAGCATCAAACAATGACTTTAAAATGTCATCTACTGAGAGCTCAATCAATTTCTTCTGTAGTTCTTTGGTGTTTAGCCTTGATGATATCAACTAGGTGAGACTGAATGCCAATGTGTGTGTGATGTCATGCTTCTCAAAGTCAGTGAATCTTTCATTGTGTTCTCCAGCCAATAGGCCTGTAAAAGCTGCATATTCTTCAAATGATTCACATATTTCATCCTGCTCATCAATGACCTTTGCTCACTGAGGAAAATGTTCATCTGAAATTTCATTTTGAAGAGAGTGTTTTGATAAAAGATAGCTTTTTTAATATGCTTGGATTTTTTTCCCACATATCATATACAGACTTAGCTTTACCTTGCAAAGAAATATTCAAGTCATTTTGATTTGACATATCACATTTTGATTTGATATACAGAAAAGCAACATTTCTATAGAAATCTTTTTTCAATAATTCATATTGCTGATTTTTTTCTTCATAAAACTTAACTATCTGTTCTCACAGAGATAAAATTTTGGCTAACACCAGTCCCTGTGATAGTCAATACGTTTTAGAATGATATGGCAAATCCGCACTGAATACTTTATTGTTAAACTTTGGCATGTTATCAAACTGATGCTGCCATGTTGCATTTGCACGAATATAGTTAACAATACTTATAACTTGTTGCCATGTGTCACTTAAAATTGTAGCTTTGGCAAAGAGATTTTGCTGATGAAAGATACAATAAAAAGAAATGAGAGCATCTGGATGTTAATACTTTTTTAATCTGTGCAATAAACCCTTCATGTTTTCCTAATATGAAAAGTGCACTGTCTGTACATGCACTCACTAATTTACCAAATTCAGTCCACCTTCATGACATTGATTTTGAAAGTTTGTATATCTATTCCCTGTGTTCTGTTCACAATAGTGCCCAAAGCGAGTAACTTTTCATAGCAAAGAAAATCTTCTGCTATGACCTGAATGAAGTATAAAATCTGTGCAGAGTCAGTAGTATCAGGTGATTCATCCAAAGCAATTGAATAATACATGTTTCCTTTTAAAGTATTGCATGAAGTTGATCTGTTAAGTTGAAGGCCAATTGATGCTGATTAGTTATGGTTCTCTTTGAAAGAGGCAGTTGATTGTATTTTGAAACATTATCAGAATCTATGTATCCTACAACTTTGACAATGTATTCTTTCACAATTTCTACATCATTGCATGGCTTCCCTTTCTCCATTCCCCCCACTCTTGCCTCAGTATATAAGAATGCATAAACTACTTTATACATTGCTTCAGGGGCATTATTTCCAGGTCTTATTGCTGCTTGAGAGAATTGTCTTTGCTTTTGTTTTTCATCTTTCAATTTCTACAAAACAACCTTTTAGGCCTGTCTCTCTAATTTAAAATATTTGTGGTCCTTATGAGTATTATGCTAATGAACATTGAGTTTCTTTAATGTTATAGTATCACAAAGCAAGCAAATCATCTTATCTTGAACAGAAACAAGATAATACTGCAATTCCCAATCCTCATTAAAAAATGTTTTCTTCCTTCTGCAGTTCTTTTGGTCTTCTTTGACATGCTGGGCTGTTAAGCAGACAGATTTACAAAATACTGTCAAACTCTGCAACTATATACAAATTCCACTTCAGACAGAAACACAGAGTATCATTGTCAAAAAAACTGATAACAGACAAATGTACTTAACCCCCATAAACACTCATCAACCAGCCTTGTGCAGTAGTAGTACCAGTTAGGTGGGGGAAGTTATCACTAAATAATGAGAGTAGCAGCCATCAATTTAACCCTTATAGTTTACTAAAGTTTTAATGCCAGTCAATCTGGCAAAAATTAAAATTAAAAAATTAAAAATAAAATATAAACATTAAAGATGAACAAAAATATATTAGTAAACACAAAAGGACTTGTTCTGTAAAATTTAGATTCAGTCAAAAGTTGCAGGTTTCCCAGCTTTGTCCTAGCTCCTTTGACTTCCAGAATATTATATTCCAAGCACTCCAGTCCTTTGATGTAGAAGCTACCTACTTTTGTGTTACTCCAACTGTGGCTCCACAATGCTTGAATTGTTTCTTTCTGGTTGCTTGCAATATTTTCTCTTTGATCTGGGAGCTCTGGAATTTGGTTATAATATTCCTGGGAGTTTTCATTTTGGGATCTCTTTCAGGAGGTAATCGGTGGATTCTTTCCATTTCTATTTTATTCTCTGGTTCTAGAATATCAGGGCAGTTTTCCTTGACAATTTCATGAAAGATGATGCCTAGGCTCTTCTCTTGTGGCTTTCAGATAGTCCAATAATTTTTTAAAATATCTCTTCTAGATCTATTTTCTTGGTCAGTTGTTTTTCTGAGATATTTCACATTGTCTTCTATTTTTTTCATTCTTTTGGTTTTGTTTTATTGTTTCTTGATTTCTCATAAAGTCATTAGCTTCCATTTGCTCAATTCTAATTTTTAAGGAATTATTTTCTTCAGTGAGCTTTTGTACCTTTTTTCCATTTGGCCAATTCCACTTTTTAAGGAGTTTTTTCTTTAGTGAATTTTTGTGCCTCTTTTTCCATTTGGCCAATTCTACTTTTTAAGGATTCTTCTACCACGTGACCTAGTCTGGTTTTTAAGGTGCTATTTTTGTCAGCATTTTTTGGTCTCCTTTACCAAGTTGTTGACTCTTTTTTTATGATTGTCTTGTATCACTCTCCTTTCTTTTTCCAATCTTTCCTCTACCTCTCTTTCTTGATTTTCAAAATCCTTTTTGAGCTCTTCCATGGTCTGAGACCAATTCATATTTTTTTTGGAGACTTTGGATATATAGGATCTTTGACTTTGTGGTCTTCTTTTTAGTGTGTGTTTTGAGCTTCCTTGTCACCATAGTAACTTTCCATAGTCAGAATTTTTTTCTGTTGTTTGCTCATTTTCCCAGTCTATTTCTTGACTTTTACCTCTTTGTTAAGTTAAGGTAATGGGCACTCTGTTCCAAGCTTCAGGGGTTTTGTGCAGCTGTTTTCAGAGATACTTCTAGGGACATCTAAGTCTCCTGATCTTCCAGGCTGGCATGATCTAAAGAGAGGTGTGTTTACCACTCTCCTGGACCTTGCTCTAGTCTATGAGCGACCAAAAGCACTCTTTCCTGCCCTGGAACTTTGAGGAAAGCCTTCCCCTCTCCACTGAGATCAGATGCTCTAGTGTGCTAGTGTTCCTCCTTGTCCTGGGACTTCCACCTAGTGCTGCAATTCAGATCCAAGTACAGTAGAACCTCAGTCTATGAGTAAGCTGGTTTATGTGCAGTTAGCTGGATGAGGAAAAATTTTTCACAAAATTTGTCTTGCAAGATGAAAAATTCAGAGTACAAACATCATGTTTGGATTTGAATGGCTTGCAAAGGTGAATGCTGAAGACATTTAAGAGCTGGTGGAGGAACATAGCCAGGAGCTGACGATGAACAAAATGATGGTTTTGCATGAGGAGAAACAGCAGGAGGTTGCAGAGGATATCTCATCTGAGGAGGAGATTGAGAGGACAGAGGAATCCCTCCCATCAAGGGAGATTAGGAAGGTTTATCAGATGTGGGAAAAAGTGCAAAATTTTGTTGAAAAACATCACCCAAATAAGGCTGTAGCAATGACAGCCATGAATATTTTTTTTTTTTTTAACAATAATGCAATGTTACATTTCTGTGGCATTCTGAAAAAACATCACAAACAAGTGTCAGAAGTGAATGTAAAGGAAAAAAACAGTTAGTAAAAACATGAAAGTGATTCTAAAAAATGAAAAATGAGTGAAGGCAGTAGTGTTAGTCTTATTTTTAGTGAAAGTTGTGTTTGTCCTTCGTTGCCGAAGAAGACCACGCCATCAGAGAAATCATGACTAACTTGCACTTGGCTTTGTTTTGAGTGAGGGAGGGTTGTGCAGGTCACCAGCCTCACTTCTCCTCCAGAGCCATCTGAATCCAGTGACCTGATATTCCTCAGGATGACTGGAGATGGCCCAGGATACACTGGGAGACCCTGGACCCTTTAGGCCAAGGTCTTTACAATTCTCAGTTGGGGTGAGACAATGCCTATTCATTGAATAGGCCTGTTTAAGAAGTAGCCAGGGCATGGCCCCTTTAACGAGGTCAAGAAAAACAAAGACATCAGGCTGGGTGGGAAAGAGCAATGGTTACTGCTGATAATCACTCTAAAGCTAGGGCTGGTCCAGGAGCCCTTGATAAGGGCCCCTTGGAGTCCCATTTTCAGAGTGTAGTAGGTTTAAGGTTTTTAAGGTTTTGGGACAGGTTTTGTCCTGTCCCAAAGCCTTTATGGAAAGTAGCATAGAGAGAACACTCCCAACAATGAAATGCCTGGTGTTCTCATAGGAGATTCTCCTCCTCTTCCTCCCTCTCATCTCCCTCACACCAGCCATGACTCTTCTCAAGGGTAAAGTGCAGGTTAATTTATTTTATTTTCAATTTATATTGTATACTAATTATTGCTACTGTATTTAAGGCACATCAGGGACAAAAAACTTCCTTAAGATTATTTTTAAATGAATATTTTTGAGGATGTGGTACTGATCATTCAACTTTACATTATTTCCTATGGGAAAATTTGCTTTGCAATACAAACAAATCACATGACAAACAGAATCTTGGAACAAATTAAATTTGTAAACCAAGGTTCTACTGTCTGGGCAAAAAAACAGAGTCCTGCCTCAGTGCCAGTAAAGAAATCCCTGTAATCTCCTTCTGACCAGTTCTTCAGTTCCCTTACTGTCTGTGGCCTGAGAGCTCTGGAGGCAGCTGCTGATTCACTGGCTTTTAAGGCTTGTTCCTGGTTCGCTGGAGTGGGGATGTGCTGGTGCAGCCTGTGCCGGACTGTGCTTCATTCTCACCCAGGTGCATCAGATTTTACCTTCTGGCCTTCTAGGTTATCTTTGGCTAGCAGATTATTTCACCTTGTCCTTTTGTGGGTTCTGCTGCTCCAGGAATTGATTTTATGGCCTTATTTAAAGGTGTTTGGAAAGGTTTGGGGAGAACTGAGGTGAGCGGCTGCTTTTTCTCCATCATCTTCACTCTACCCAGAATCAGATAAATTTTGTAAAGGCTCTTTGTACCTTCTTAGGTGATTGAGATAGGAAGTTCTTTGTAGCTGATCCCAAAACGTCTCTAAAAACGAAAGCTCCGACTCTATTAGACATTCGTTTCTTTTTCTCATGCTGGCAATTTAGCTTTTTTAGTGCTGTCATTAATAACCAAAGAATGTTCGTCTTTGCACTATCTTCATCCTTCAAAACAACTTTCTTTAGTACCCATAGGATGATCTCTTAAGATCACTGTGGCCCTTTTTAATAAGACATAAGGAGTTTTTCAATGGCAGCTCCAGGGTGCTATGTTCCCATACAGAACCATCTGATTGTCTAGTCATCTGTTTTCCCCATTTTGCCACTTTTTACATGTCAGTCATGACAAGCATGAATTCATTTCCATTCAGTCTTGCCAATTGATTCCAAATATTGTAGCCTAAGCATGATTCATTCCAGTTTGGTGGTACAGTGATGAATATATCTCCAACAACTTTGCTATATTTTATTTTTTAAAAGAATGTTTCATTACTGAATTTTATCTAAGTCTTAAATCAAGAAACTTAGGACAGTGTAGAAATTATTTTTTGTTTCCATTCTGCCACTTTTTCATTTTATAGGATTCTTTATTCCAATTACATTTCAGGTTTTCATTATTAGGCCTGTGTTTTTTTCTCTTTATTCCATGTAATTTTTTTTCTTTTTATTATTGCAAACTCCAAAAACATCAATAATTTTCTTTCATTTAAAAAAAAGAACATAAAAGGAGGATTATATATGACACCACGAATCTTTATTAAATGAATGGAAAAAGCACTTTTAAGGGCTTTCTATGTGCAACCATGTTCCAAGATTCTTTTCACATAAAGCACAGCTCAAAACAAAATAGATGCAAAACCTCTGTCTATCCTCTTTCTCCATTTTGAAACAGAAAGGGCAGGAGAGAACAATAAAGGCACCCTTCAAAGGCCCTGTAGATGGCACTAGAGAGCAATAAACACCTATAGCTCTTCATGAAGTAACTGGATTCATCTCTTTTTTAATTTCCCTAGCATTTATTGCCAGGTTCAGCTTTTTAGCACTCCATGTGCTATCTTTTTTCCCCCTTAAATATAGAATGTTTTCATTTTTTTTTTTGCAAGTGTCTCTAACCCCTTCACTAGAGATTTCAGGGAATTTCCCCTTGGGTTAAAATCTGAGATGCACTGTCTTCAGGTCCCTGTATGCCTTCTCTACCAAAGCTGGAAGACTAAAAACCAGGATCTTTAGTGCTCTCAGCACTCCAGTTAAACACAAGTGCACAGCACTGAGAGGAGTCTTATAAATGAATTTTGAGACAGGTTGCACAAACATTTATTTTCTTTTTCTCTTGCTCCCTTCCCCATTTAACAATAACATTTTAAAGAGAAAAATAAGACCCTTATAACAAATATGCATCATGCAGCAAAACAAATTCCCACACTGGCTATATCCAAAAATGCATTTCATTTTGCCTTTTAAGTCCATTGCTGCTCTCTCAGGAGATGGATAGCATGATTCATCAAGGAACAAAATCTCTGGAGTCATTATTAGTCATTGCATTGATTACAGTTCTAAAGTCTTTCAAAGTTTTTTTTTATTTCTGATGTCATCATTGTATAAATTATCTAGTTCTGCTCATTTCACACTACATCAGTTCACAGAGATCTTCCTGGGTTCCTCTGAAATAATCTAGTTCGTCATTTTAACACAATAATATTTCATTACAGTCATATGTCATAATTAAGTTAGCTAGTCATTCTCTAATAGGTCTAATAGACACCCCTTTTGTTTCTAGGTTTTGACTGTTGTTGTGTTCGTCTTTCGTTGCTGAAGAAGATCATGCCTTCAGAGAAATGATGACATGACTTGCACTTGACTTTGTTTTGAGTGAGGGAGGGCTGTGCAAGAACTGTTATAAGTATCTTTGTATATGTGCCCCTTGGGGTATAGTTTAGGTCAAGAAATAGTATGGCTCGCTCAAAATAGACGCACAGGTTAGTAACTTTTTGAGCAGTGGTCCAAAGTTGCTTTCCAGAATCGTTGGGGCAACCAAAGGCTTACTTTATAGGACTAGAAAAAATAATAACATAATTCATCTGGTGGAATAAAAAAAGTTAACAATATCAAGGAAATTAATTTTAAAAAGTGGGAAGGGGAATAGCAACACTAGATCTCAAACTATACTATAAAACCATAACCATCAAAACAATTTGGTACTAGTTAAGAGATGGCGAGGTTGATTAGTGGAACACATTAGGTAAATAATATTCAGAAGCAAACAAGCACAGTAGCAGCAGGCTAAGTTTGGTAAACTTTTGGTAAACTCAAAGATCCCAGCTACTGGGGCAAGAATTCATTATTTGACAAAATTTGGAAATAGAAGTGGAAAACAAGCGGAAACTAGGTATAAACCAACATCTCACACTGTATAACAAGATAAGCTCCATATAGGAATGTGACTTAAATATCAAAGATGACATCAGAATAGCTGGATCAGTTTATAGCATCACCAGGAGTACAGTAGTGTGCCTGTTTTCCCACAGCCTTCCAACATTTTCCATTTTCCTTTTTTGTCATCTTAGCCAACCAAATGACTGTAAAGTGAAACTTTAGCATTGTTTAATATACATTTATTCATTAGTATTTTGAAATATTTTTTCACATACTTTGACCATTTGTTAAGCAATGGCTCTTGATCATAAATTTGAATTCATTGTTTATATAGCTTGGATAGAAAATATTCATCAAAGAAACTTGCTGTATAGATTTCCCCCCCCAGTTACCTGTATCCTTTCAAACTGAATTAGTTTTGTTTGTGCAAAAACTCCTAAATTTTATATAACCAAACTGTTAATTTCATCTTTTGTGTCTCATCCTTCTGTTGTTTAATCATGAACTCTTCCCTTTTGTATAAATCTGAAAGAGAATTTCTTCCTTGTTTTCTAATTTGCTTATTGTGTTGCTTTTTATATCTATCATATACCCATTTGGAGTTAATCTTGATATACTTCATGAAATGTTGGTCTAACTGCTTTCCAGTTCTCCTAGCAATTTTCGTCAAATAGTGAGTCATTTCCTCAGTAACTGAAATCTTTGGGTTTATCCAGCACGGTGACATTCAACATAGTTTATCCAACATAGTGACGTATCACTATGTTCAAGTTCACTTTAGTTCTTAAACTCCCATTGTTGCGTTTCTATTTATGTAAACCACTCACTCACATTTTTAGATAACAAATATAACCATTTATTTGACAATAAGGCAAGTAATAAAAAAAAATCACAAATGTTAGTCACTCATATGAATTATAAAATACAACACAATTCATACATAAGTCTGGATAACATTCTCCCATCAATCCATTCAATATCTATGGAGGTGGGGGTGGGGGGGAAGTGAATACACTTATAAGAACCTGGAGGGGAGGCCAGGAGGAAAGAAAACCCATGACTTTGGAGTAATACATCTGGACTTCAGGTTTTAATGTCATTGACATTTAATGTCATTTAATGTCATTCAGAAACTGTTTTGCTTCTCTGGGAATTGCTTGTCTACTGATCTTCAGAGCTCTCTAGCTGGGCAAATCCTCTTCTGCACTCAAAATGACATAGCATTTACAAACTTTTCACTTACAATCACCCTTAAAAGGGCATTTAGACAGTGTTACCTCTTAATTTGGGTATCAGTCCCCTTTAAGCCAGAGAACTGCAAAGCCTATCAGACTGGCTTTCTCTGGGTTATAAAAATCAGCCTAGCCAGTTATTCACTCGTCATGATGTGACATTCATCATCCAATCAGAACAGAGCTCACAGCAAAGAGCTCAGAGGAAACCAGCCCACACACCTCTTAGAAAACAAAGCAGCTATCACAACTGTCTTTTCCCTTAAAAAAAGGGGGGGAGGAGCATGATGGGGGTAGGGGGAATCATTTTTGAGAGACTTTACCTCTCTTAAACTTGGTGGCACTGACCAGCAAGAGCTGGCATTGTAGTCTTTATTCAGAGAGGATCAGGAATTGTTCACCAAAACCTTGTCAGCTGACTGCTCCTGTTGCTGATATCTTCAAACAGCTCCAGCAAAGTGACTTCTCTGACCCTCCGATGTTTCTTCCATCTTACCTTCCCAACAGTCTCGTATCTCTTACACCTCCTGGGACCTTTCAGTGACTTAAATCAAAGCCTCTTGGCACTCAGTGTTTTACTTTTCACTTGAAATGTGAACTCATCTAATATCTCCTGGGGGATATATAGTCCTTTTGAAATCATGCATGTCTCCAAATATCTATGTTTTTTCATTAAAAAAAAAGTTTTCTTGGGGCAGTTAGGTGTCATAGTGGATAGAGCACCGACTAGTGATGGAGTCAGGAAGACTTGAGTTCAAATCAGATCTCAGACAATTACTAGGTGTGTGACCCTAGGCAAGTCACTTAACCTTGATTGCCTCCCCTCCACTGCCCCAAAAAAGTTTTCCCCTATTAACTCCATATATATTCCCATGTGTGTATATACACATATGTGTATATATATATACATATATATGCATACATACTAAGGGACCAAAATGTCCTATAACTCTTTCATTTTCAAAGTTCTCTATGTCATTTTGTGCTCTAGAAAATGTTTCCTCATCCTAACATTTTTCCAGTTTTTAATAAATAGAAATTGTCTTATGCTGTTTTAAGTCATTAAACTGTATTTTTTGTTTCCATTCTGCCACTTTTTCATTTTATAGGATTCTTTATTCCAATTACATTTCAGGTTTTCATTATTAGGCCTGTGTTTTTTTCTCTTTATTCCATGTAATTTTTTTTCTTTTTATTATTGCAAACTCCAAAAACATCAATAATTTTCTTTCATTTAAAAAAAAGAACATAAAAGGAGGATTATATATGACACCACGAATCTTTATTAAATGAGTGGAAAAAGCACTTTTAAGGGCTTTCTATGTGCAACCATGTTCCAAGATTCTTTTCACATAAAGCACAGCTCAAAACAAAATAGATGCAAAAACCTCTGTCTATCCTCTTTCTCCATTTTGAAACAGAAAGGGCAGGAGAGAACAATAAAGGCACCCTTCAAAGGCCCTGTAGATGGCACTAGAGAGCAATAAACACCTATAGCTCTTCATGAAGTAACTGGATTCATCTCTTTTTTAATTTCCCTAGCATTTATTGCCAGGTTCAGCTTTTTAGCACTCCATGTGCTATCTTTTTTCCCCCTTAAATATAGAATGTTTTCATTTTTTTTTTTGCAAGTGTCTCTAACCCCTTCACTAGAGATTTCAGGGAATTTCCCCTTGGGTTAAAATCTGAGATGCACTGTCTTCAGGTCCCTGTATGCCTTCTCTACCAAAGCTGGAAGACTAAAAACCAGGATCTTTAGTGCTCTTAGCACTCCAGTTAAACACAAGTGCACAGCACTGAGAGGAGTCTTATAAATGAATTTTGAGACAGGTTGCACAAACATTTATTTTCTTTTCCTCTTGCTCCCTTCCCCATTTAACAATAACATTTTAAAGAGAAAAATAAGACCCTTATAACAAATATGCATCATGCAGCAAAACAAATTCCCACACTGGCTATATCCAAAAATGCATTTCATTTTGCCTTTTAAGTCCATTGCTGCTCTCTCAGGAGATGGATAGCATGATTCATCAAGGAACAAAATCTCTGGAGTCATTATTAGTCATTGCATTGATTACAGTTCTAAAGTCTTTCAAAGTTTTTTTTTATTTCTGATGTCATCATTGTATAAATTATCTAGTTCTGCTCATTTCACACTACATCAGTTCACAGAGATCTTCCTGGGTTCCTCTGAAATAATCTAGTTCGTCATTTTAACACAATAATATTTCATTACAGTCATATGTCATAATTAAGTTAGCTAGTCATTCTCTAATAGGTCTAATAGACACCCCTTTTGTTTCTAGGTTTTGACTGTTGTTGTGTTCGTCTTTCGTTGCTGAAGAAGATCATGCCTTCAGAGAAATGATGACATGACTTGCACTTGACTTTGTTTTGAGTGAGGGAGGGCTGTGCAAGAACTGTTATAAGTATCTTTGTATATGTGCCCCTTGGGGTATAGTTTAGGTCAAGAAATAGTATGGCTCGCTCAAAATAGACGCACAGGTTAGTAACTTTTTGAGCAGTGGTCCAAAGTTGCTTTCCAGAATCGTTGGGGCAACCAAAGGCTTACTTTATAGGACTAGAAAAAATAATAACATAATTCATCTGGTGGAATAAAAAAAGTTAACAATATCAAGGAAATTAATTTTAAAAAGTGGGAAGGGGAATAGCAACACTAGATCTCAAACTATACTATAAAAACCATAACTGTGCTAGTGTTCCTCCTTGTCCCTGGGACTTCCACCTAGTGCTGCAATTCAGATCCAAGTACAGTAGAACCTCAGTCTATGAGTAAGCTGGTTTATGTGCAGTTAGCTGGATGAGGAAAAAATTTTTCACAAAATTTGTCTTGCAAGATGGAAAAATTCAGAGTACAAACATCATGTTTTGGATTTGAATGGCTTGCAAAGGTGAATGCTGAAGACATTTAAGAGCTGGTGGAGGAACATAGCCAGGAGCTGACGATGAACAAAATGATGGTTCTGCATGAGGAGAAACAGCAGGAGGTTGCAGAGGATATCTCATCTGAGGAGGAGATTGAGAGGACAGAGGAATCCCTCCCATCAAGGGAGATTAGGAAGGTTTATCAGATGTGGGAAAAAGTGCAAAATTTTGTTGAAAAAACATCACCCAAATAAGGCTGTAGCAATGACAGCCATGAATATTTTTTTTTTTTTTTTAACAATAATGCAATGTTACATTTCTGTGGCATTCTGAAAAAAACATCACAAACAAGTGTCAGAAGTGAATGTAAAAGGAAAAAAACAGTTAGTAAAAACATGAAAGTGATTTCTAAAAAATGAAAAAATGAGTGAAGGCAGAGTAGTGTTAGTCTTATTTTTAGTGAAAGTTGTGTTTGTCCTTCGTTGCCGAAGAAGACCACGCCATCAGAGAAAATCATGACTAACTTGCACTTGGCTTTGTTTTGAGTGAGGGAGGGTTGTGTAGGTCACCAGCCTCACTTCTCCTCCAGAGCCATCTGAATCCAGTGACCTGATATTCCTCAGGATGACTGGAGATGGGAGACCCTGGGAGACACTGGGAGACCCTGGACCCTTTAGGCCAAGGTCTTTACAATTCTCAGTTGGGGTGAGACAATGCCTATTCATTGAATAGGCCTGTTTAAGAAGTAGCCAGGGGCATGGCCCCTTTAACGAGGTCAAGAAAAACAAAGACATCAGGCTGGGTGGGAAAGAGCAATGGTTTACTGCTGATAATCACTCTAAAGCTAGGGCTGGTCCAGGAGCCCCTTGATAGGGGCCCCTTGGAGTCCCATTTTCAGAGTGTAGTAGGTTTAAGGTTTTTTAAGGTTTTGGGACAGGTTTTGTCCTGTCCCAAAGCCTTTATGGAAAGTAGCATAAGAGAGAACACTCCCAACAATGAAATGCCTGGTGTTCTCATAGGAGATTCTCCTCCTCTTCCTCCCTCTCATCTCCCTCACACCAGCCATGACTCTTCTCAAGGGTAAAGTGCAGGTTAATTTATTTTATTTTCAGTTTATATTGTATACTAATTATTGCTACTGTATTTAAGGCACATCAGGGACAAAAAACTTCCTTAAGATTATTTTTAAATGAATATTTTTGAGGATGTGGTACTGATCATTCAACTTTACATTATTTCCTATGGGAAAATTTGCTTTGCAATACAAACAAATCACATGACAAACAGAAATCTTGGAACAAATTAAATTTGTAAACCAAGGTTCTACTGTCTGGGCAAAAAAACAGGAGTCCTGCCTCAGTGCCAGTAAAGAAATCCCTATAATCTCCTTCTGACCAGTTCTTCAGTTCCCTTACTGTCTGTGGCCTGAGGGCTCTGGAGGCAGCTGCTGATTCACTGGCTTTTAAGGCTTGTTCCTGCTTCGCTGGAGTGGGGATGTGCTGGTGCAAGCCTGTGCCAGACTGTGCTTCATTCTCACCCAGGTGCATCAGATTTTACCTTCTGGCCTTTCTAGGTTATCTTTGGCTAGCAGATTATTTCACCTTGTCCTTTTGTGGGTTCTGCTGCTCCAGGAATTGATTTTATGGCCTTATTTAAAGGTGTTTGGAAAGGTTTGGGGAGAACTGAGGTGAGCGGCTGCTTTTTTCTCCATCATCTTCACTCTACCCAGAATCAGATAAATTTTGTAAAGGCTCTTTGTTCCTTCTTAGGTGATTGAGATAGGAAGTTCTTTGTAGCTGATCCCAAAACGTCTTTAAAAATGAAAGCTCCGACTCTATTAGACATTCGTTTCTTTTTCCCATGCTGGCAATTTAGCTTTTTTAGTGCTGTCATTAATAACCAGAGAATGTTCGTCTTTGGCACTATCTTCATCCTTCAAAAACAACTTTCTTTAGTACCCATAGGATGATCTCTTAAGATCACTGTGGCCCTTTTTTAATAAGACAATAAGGAGCTTTTCAATGGCAGCTCCAGGGTGCTATGTTCCCATACAGAACCATCTGATCGTCTAGTCACCTGTTTTCCCCATTTTGCCACTTTTTACACGTCAGTCATGACAAGCATGAATTCATTTCCATTCAGTCTTGCCAATTGATTCCAAAATATTGTAGCCTAAGCATGATTCATTCCAGTTTGGTGGTACAGTGATGAATATATCTCCAACAACTTTTGCTATATTTTATTTTTTAAAAGAATGTTTCATTACTGAAATTTTATCTAAGTCTTAAATCAAGAAACTTAGGACAGTGTAGAAATTATTTTTTTGTTTCCATTCTGCCACTTTTTCATTTTATAGGATTCTTTATTCCAATTACATTTCAGGTTTTTCATTATTAGGCCTGTGTTTTTTTTCTCTTTATTCCATGTAATTTTTTTTTCTTTTTATTATTGCAAACTCCAAAAAACATCAATAATTTTTCTTTCATTTAAAAAAAAAGAACATAAAAGGAGGATTATATATGACACCACGAATCTTTATTAAATGAGTGGAAAAAAGCACTTTTAAGGGCTTTCTATTGTGCAACCATGTTCCAAGATTCTTTTCACATAAAGCACAGCTCAAAAACAAAATAGATGCAAAAACCTCTGTCTATCCTCTTTCTCCATTTTGAAACAGAAAGGGGCAGGAGGAGAACAATAAAAGGCACCCTTCAAAGGCCCTGTAGATGGCACTAGAGAGCAATAAAACACCTATAGCTCTTCATGAAGTAACTGGATTCATCTCTTTTTTAATTTCCCCAGCATTTATTGCCAGGTTCAGCTTTTTAGCACTCCATGTGCTATCTTTTTTTCCCCCTTAAATATAGAATGTTTTTCATTTTTTTTTTTTTTGCAAGTGTCTCTAACCCCTTCACTAGAGATTTCAGGGAATTTCCCCTTGGGTTAAAAATCTGAGATGCACTGTCTTCAGGTCCCTGTATGCCTTCTCTACCAAAGCTGGAAGACTAAAAAACCAGGATCTTTAGTGCTCTTAGCACTCCAGTTAAACACAAGTGCACAGCACTGAGAGGAGTCTTATAAATGAATTTTGAGACAGGTTGCACAAACATTTATTTTTCTTTTCCTCTTGCTCCCTTTCCCCATTTAACAATAACCATTTTAAAGAGAAAAATAAGACCCTTATAACAAATATGCATCATGCAGCAAAACAAATTTCCCACACTGGCTATATCCAAAAAATGCATTTCATTTTGCCTTTTAAGTCCATTGCTGCTCTCTCAGGAGATGGATAGCATGATTCATCAAGGAACAAAAATCTCTGGAGTCATTATTAGTCATTGCATTGATATACAGTTCTAAAGTCTTTCAAAGTTTTTTTTTATTTCTGATGTTCATCATTGTATAAAATTATCTAGTTCTGCTCATTTCACACTATATCAGTTCACAGAGATCTTCCTGGGTTTCCTCTGAAATAATCTAGTTCGTCATTTTAACACAATAATATTTCATTACAGTCATAATGTCCATAATTAAGTTAGCTAGTCAATTCTCTAATAGGTCTAATAGACACCCCTTTTGTTTCTAGGTTTTGACTGTTGTTGTGTTTCGTCTTTTCGTTGCTGAAGAAGATCATGCCTTCAGAGAAATGATGACATGACTTGCACTTGACTTTGTTTTGAGTGAGGGAGGGCTGTGCAAGAACTGTTATAAGTATCCTTGTATATGTGCCCCTTGGGGTATAGTTTAGGTCAAGAAATAGTATGGCTTGCTCAAAATAGACGCACAGGTTAGTAACTTTTTGAGCAGTGGGTCCAAAGTTGCTTTCCAGAATCGTTGGGGCAACCAAAGGCTTACTTTATAGGACTAGAAAAAAATAATAACATAATTCATCTGGTGGAATAAAAAAAGTTAACAATATCAAGGAAATTAATTTTAAAAAGTGGGAAGGGGAATAGCAACACTAGATCTCAAACTATACTATAAAACCCATAACCATCAAAACAATTTGGTACTAGTTAAGAGATGGCGAGGTTGATTAGTGGAACACATTAGGTAAATAATATTCAGAAGCAAACAAGCACAGTAGCAGCAGGCTAAGTTTGGTAAACTTTTGGTAAACTCAAAGATCCCAGCTACTGGGGCAAGAATTCATTATTGACAAAAATTGGAAATAGAAGTGGAAAACAAGCAGAAACTAGGTATTAAAACCAACATCTCGCACTGTATAACAAGATAAGCTCCATATAGGAATGTGACTTTAAATATCAAAGATGACATCAGAATAGCTGGATCAGTTTATAGCATCACCAGGAGTACAGTAGTGTGCCTGTTTTCCCACAGCCTTCCAACATTTTCCATTTTCCTTTTTTTGTCATCTTAGCCAACCAAATGACTGTAAAGTGAAACTTTAGCATTGTTTAATATACATTTATTCATTAGTATTTTGAAATATTTTTTCACATACTTTGACCATTTGTTAAGCAATGGCTCTTGATCATAAATTTGAATTCATTGTTTTATATAGCTTGGATAGAAAAATATTCATCAAAGAAACTTGCTGTATAGATTTCCCCCCCCCAGTTACCTGTATCCTTTCAAAACTGAATTAGTTTTGTTTGTGCAAAAACTCCTAAATTTTATATAACCAAACTGTTAATTTCATCTTTTGTGTCTCATCCTTCTGTTGTTTAATCATGAAACTCTTCCCTTTTGTATAAATCTGAAAGAGAATTTCTTCCTTGTTTTCTAATTTGCTTATTGTGTTGCTTTTTATATCTATCATGTACCCATTTGGAGTTAATCTTGATATTCTTCATGAAATGTTGGTCTAACTGCTTTCCAGTTCTCCTAGCAATTTTCGTCAAATAGTGAGTCATTTCCTCAGTAACTGAAATCTTTGGGTTTTATCCAGCACGGTGACATTCAACATAGTTTTATCCAACATAGTGACATATCACTATGTTCAAGTTCACTTTAGTTCTTAAACTCCCATTGTTGCGTTTCTATTTATGTAAACCACTCACTCACATTTTTAGATAACAAATATAACCATTTATTTGACAATAAGGCAAGTAATAAAAAAAATCACAAATGTTAGGTCACTCATATGAATTATAAAATACAACACAATTCATACATAAGTCTGGATAACATTCTCCCATCAATCCATTCAATATCTATGGAGGTGGGGGGGTGGGGGGGGAAGTGAATACACCTTATAAGAACCTGGAGGGGAGGCCAGGAGGAAAGAAAAACCCAATGACTTTGGGAGTAACACATCTGGACCTTCAGGTTTTAATGTCATTGACATTTAATGTCATTTAATGTCATTCAGAAACTGTTTTGCTTCTCTGGGAATTGCTTGTCTACTGATCTTCAGAGCTCTCTAGCTGGGCAAATCCTCTTCTGTACTCAAAATGACATAGCAATTTACAAACTTTTTCACTTACAATCACCCTTAAAAGGGCATTTAGGACAGTGTTTACCTCTTAATTTGGGTATCAGTCCCCTTTAAGCCAGAGAACTGCAAAGCCTATCAGACTGGCTTTCTCTGGGTTATAAAAATCAGCCTAGCCAGTTATTCACTCGTCATGATGTGACATTCATCATCCAATCAGAACAGAGCTCACAGCAAAGAGCTCAGAAGAAACCAGCCCACCACACCTCTTAGAAAACAAAGCAGCTATCACAACTGTCTTTTCCCTTAAAAAAAAGGGGGGGGGAGGAGCACGATGGGGGTAGGGGGAGTCATTTTTGAGAGACTTTACCTCTCTTAAACTTGGTGGCACTGACCAGCAAGAGCTGGAATTGTAGTCTTTATTCAGAGAGGATCAGGAATTGTTCACCAAAACCTTGTCAGCTGACTGCTCTTGTTGCTGGTATCTTCAAACAGCTCCAGCAAAGTGACTTCTCTGACCCTCTGATGTTTCTTCCATCTTACCTTCCCAACAGTCTCATATCTCTTACACCTCCTGGGACCTTTCAGTGACTTAAATCAAAGCCTCTTGGCACTCAGTGTTTTACTTTTCACTTGAAATGTGAACTCATCTAATATCTCCTGGGGGATATATAGTCCTTTTGAAATCATGCATGTCTCCAAATATCTATGTTTTTTCATTAAAAAAAAAAGTTTTTCTTGGGGCAGTTAGGTGTCATAGTGGATAGAGCACCGACTAGTGATGGAGTCAGGAAGACTTGAGTTCAAATCAGATCTCAGGACAAATTACTAGGTGTGTGACCCTAGGCAAGTCACTTAACCTTGATTGCCTCCCCTCCACTGCCCCAAAAAAAGTTTTCCCCTATTAACTCCATATATATTCCCATGTGTGTATATACACATATGTGTATATATATACATATATATGCAAACATACTAAGGGACAAAAATGTCCTATAACTCTTTCATTTTCAAAGTTCTCTATGTCATTTTGTGTTCTAGAAAATGTTTCCTCATCCTAACATTTTTCCAGTTTTTAATAAATAGAAATTGTCTTATGCTGTTTTAAGTCATTAAACTGTTTACATACAAATGTGACAGCTACTAGGGATACAACTACAAAAACTGAAACAATCCTTACTTGTAATGAGCTTATATTTTACTGGGGGATATAACAATTCCATGTAAAAAAATATACAGCCAAATATAAAGTTTACAAATACGTACAAGGTAGTTAAATACAAGGCATTTGGGGAGGAATAGCACTAGTAGTTGGGGGTGAGGGAAAAATCAGGAAAGACTTCATACAGAACATAGAACATAAGCTATATCTTAAAGCAAGAGAGGAACTCTGTGAGGCAAAGATAAAGAGAGGCATCATTCTATGTGTGAGGAATGGCCAGTTCAAGGTCATGGAGATGGATTTAAATGACTCATATTTATGATACAATTTATCTTTTTTCTGAAACTACTGAAATTCCATCAGATAATTGTGTTTCTTCAAGCACATTTTTTTTAACCAGTTTTTTTTTTAAAACAAAGTTTTTTCCTCTCCTTTCAGGCATCAACATGTCTATTTATGACAATGCCTTTATCCTTTAATTGGTCAGTTAGTCAACAGACATTTATTATGCACCTACTATGTACCTGGCACTATGCCAATCCCTGGGGATACAAAGGAAGGTTAATGACAATCCCTGTTCTCAAGAAGCTCACATTGTAATGACACAGGTATGGGGGGAAAAGGGGAGGTATAACACTTGAACAACTCTGTACAAATAAGCTATCTATCTACAGGATCAATTGGAAATAATTATCTGAGGAAAGGCACTAGAATTAAGGGTGATTATAAAATGCTTCCTGTAAAAAATACAATTTTAGCTGGGGTTTAAAGAAGCCAGAAAAGTTCTGGAGGCAGAGCTGAGGAGGGAAAGCATTCCAAGTATGGGGAACAGCAAAACAAAGAAAAAAAAAAGATGTTTAGAGTAGGGAAATGAAGTGGTTTGTGCAGAGAACAGCAAGAAGAACAGTGTCACTGGATCTTGGAAAACATCAGGGGAATGTGTCAGGGAAAGGTGTAAAGTATAAGACTAGAAGTGGGGGCAGATTACGCAGGGCTTTGGATGCCTTTCAATAGAGGACTTTATATTTGATCCCTCAGGTGACAAGGAGCCAATGGAGTTTAATGAGTGGTGGGGTAAACATTATTAGACTTGCATTTTAGGAAGTTCACTTTGACTGATGTGTGTGGATTGGAGAGGGGAGAGACTTGAGGTAGGCAGATCCACCAGCAGGCTCCAGCATGAGATGCTTAGGGCCTCTATCAGGGTGATGGCAGTGTCAGAGGAGAGTAGGTATAGGAGAGATACTACCAAGGTAGGGAGCTTATAAATCCTTTGGCAGGGCATTGGTGGCAGCAGGAAAGTTTATGCATTGGAGACTACCACTGATAGAAGACCAACACCTAGCCCAGCTGGCCAAAAGACACGGACTTAGAAAGATACCATGAATACCCAAGTCAAAGATGAAATGCTGATTCAGCATTCCTATGAAATGCTTCATCTTTTGACATCTTAGGTAGTAACCTTCTGGTAGAGTATAATTCTAGTTATTGTTTGTCCTGCATTTCCAAAGAGGACTAGTGATATTTCAGGATGATGTCTTGACTCCTGCATGTATTGGATTTAAGTTGTATAGAGATGTCAGCCTCTCTCTTCCAGTTAGGGATGCCCAGCGACAAGACAAAAGTCAGGAAGATTGGGGATGGCCAGGGATGCAGTGGATGACTGGCATCTTTAACATCTGACCAAACTCTGAAGTGCTCCACAGCTCCTGCTTCAGCCACCTTCATGGTCATTGGAACAAATTGTTCAAATTTGCCCATTCATTCAGAGGAATTCTTCAGGTGCTTAGGGTAGGCACTCCCTTAAACTCATTGTTGGATTTGAGGCTCCTCAACCTGGTTTAGCCCATCTGCCATGCTTTACTGGGGTGTGGCAGATACGCATACTACAGATTCTTGGAGCCACAGGTGTAGCTGAGTATCAGGTGGACACCAAAAGTGAATGAGAAGCCCTGCAAAGGACTTGGCAATCCTCATGCCAGAGCTGCTAGTCCTTCTTGAACACCCATACACACCATAATGGTCGTTACATAATGGTAGTAGTAAGTTACTGTTCATTGTTTAAAACTTTATCATTGCTAGCAATTCATTGTTGGTGGAGCTGTGAGCTGATCCAACCAGTATGGAGAGCTATTTGGAACTATGTCCAAAAGGCTATAAAAATGAGCATACTCTTTGACCCAGCAATGCCACCACTAGGTCTGTATCCCAAAGAGATCATAAAACCGGGAAAAGGACCCACATGTACAAAAATATTTACAGCAGTTCTTTCCAAGAACTGGAAACTGAGGGGATGCTCGTCAATTGAGGAGTAGCTGAACAAGTTGTGGTATATGAATGTAATGGAATACTATTGTGCTGTAAGAAATGAGCAATAGGTAGACTTCAGAAAAATATGGAAAGGCATATGAACTGATGCTGAGTGAAGCGAGCAGAACCAGGATAACATTGTACACAGTAACAGCCACATTGTGTGATGATTGACTTTGATAGACTTAGCTCTTCTCAGTAATGCAAGGAAATGCAAAAACATTTCCAAAGGACTCATGATGGAAAATGTCATCCACATCCAGAGAAAGAACTATGGAGTCAGAGTGCAAAGCAAAGCAGACTATTTTCTTTTTTGTTTTGTTTTTTCTTTCTCATGGTTTCTCCCTTTTGTTATGATTCTTCTATGCAACATGACTAATGTGAAAATGTGTTTAATAAATAGCAATGTATGTGTAGAGCCTATATTCAATTGCATGCCATCTTGGGAAGGGAAGGGGAGAAAATTTAAAACTTATGGAAGTGAATGTTGAAAACTAAAAATAAATTAACTTTTTAAAAAAAGACTTTATCATTGCTATGTTAAGGTTGAGTAAAGCTCCTTTTGTTAACTGTTCAGTGACTTAGGAGTGCCTTATTTCTTCCCACTATCAAACCTGAACAGGGCGCTGATGTCAAATCCATCCATAACATCTACCAACATTTTTCATTTTCTTCTTTTGTCAAATTTGCCAATCTGATGACTGTGAGGAAGAACTGCTCGACAGCTTTTCAATGGCCCTCTTAAACTGAGGTACCCAGAACTGAACACAATACTCTGGTTGACTTCTGACAGGAAAAGACTGCAGGGCTCCTTAAAGCTGTGCCCCTCTTAATGCAGTCCAAGACCACATTAGCTCTTTTTTGCTACATCACTTTACTGGTTTTTATTGAGCTTCAGTTCACTAAAACTCCCTTACGCTTTAACAAACTACTATCCAATCATGCCTCCACCATTTTTTGCTCATGAAGTTGATTTTTTTGTGCACAAGTATAAATAGTTACATGTATCCCCACTGAGTTTCATCTTATTAGATTTAGCTCAATGTTCTAGCCTGTCAAAATAGTTTTAGATCCTGACTTCTGTGTGTTAGTAATCACTCCCAGCTTTATGTCATAGGCAAACAGCACAGAGCCACAACAGATTCCTGTACTTTTCCAGTGTAGACCTCCAGCTATACTGACTTTGAACCATTAGTGATGAATTAATGGAATTGAATTCTTGAGTTAACAGGTTTTGTGACCTTGAGTAAGACCTTGGTGGTATAATAGGCAATCAGTCTAACACAGAAGAATGAAATACCAAAGATAGAATATCATTTTAGTCCTGAAAGCCACATTTTTAAAAGGAGATTGACTAACTGCCATCAGGGAGGGTAAGCACATATTCTGGAAGTTTTAAGGAGCGATGAAAATATGAAATATTACCATCATGACTATTATTCAGTGGTGAACTAAAGAGAGCAGAGATTTAAGGAAAAGGTAATTCTCAGTAAGGAAATGGGACAGGAAATCTTCCTTGGTCTGCTGGTCTTTCCTTTAGGATATTAAAAAACCTAGGTATGTTCAGTCACATAACCTGTTGCT